>JAUMHH010171613.1:0-16125 GCA_032359455.1 Chlamys rubida | reverse complement strand
GTACAAATTTCCCAAAATATCATAGGCTATTGATTGAATAATTTAATTGTGCGTTTCTTTTTTTGTTCAGTATATATAATATGCAAAAATTAAATACACAGCAAAATGCATGCGCTTTATTAATCTAAGACTCATCAGTGATGCTAAGAGTCACAAAAGGTGGAAATCCGAATTGGTCTTCACATAAGTGATGAATAAAGTGTGTTTATTATGCAAAGGAGATTACTGTGGCTATCAAAGTCAGGGGAAGGGAAACAACTGGGCTCAGAAATCCAACAGAATAGTCTATCATTTTGGGGACTCAGAAATCCACCAGTAAAGTCTACCAATTGTGGAAATCTCAAAAAAGCTTTACTATAGCTAGCACTTTGTGGACTCAGAAATCCACCAATATAGTCTATCACTTTGGGGACTCAGAAATCCACCAGTATAGTCTATCACTTTGGGGCCTCGGAAATCCACCAGTATTATATACCAATGTGGGGATTCAGAAATCCACCAGTATAGCCTACCACTTTGGGGACTCAGAAATCCATTAGTATAGTCTATCACTTTGGGGCCTCGGAAATCCACCAGTATAATATACCAATTTGGGGTTTCAGAAATCCACCAGTATAGCCTACCACTTTGGGGACTCATAAATTCATTAGTATAGTCTATCACTTTGGGGACTCGGAAATCTACCAGTTGTATACCAATTTGGGGAGTTAGAAATTCACCAGTATAGCCTACCACTTTGGGTACTCAGAAATCCACAAGTAGAGCCTACCACTTTGTATCTTGAAGAAAAATAAAGCAAGACACACAATGGTGATGGCAAGTTTTAAAATTTGGTAGTTAATCAGCATACGATTAATGGTTCGTTTAGCTCAAAAGATTAACCAATAAGTCTTACATTTAAATAATTGATTATCTTTGGAATAATTCTCAAGGCGAAAAATAGTTATCGTTAAAATTCTGTTACGCAAGTTTATAATAACAAATTAAAATATAAAGGAAGTTTATTGAACAATGAGGTCACAAAATAAGCTCAAATAGCATTTTTTTTTTTTTGAAACATTCTACAATTACTCTGGTTTCGTCTTCCATAACTCATTATTAAACTCATGACATACTAGAGTAAGCTGATTTAGTTATACGGGAACAGGTATATTATATATTGCTACACTCACCCTCGTTGCCCAGCGCTGCTGCAGGTTGGATGGCAGGTGTTTGTAGCCCGCATGCGACCTGATGAAAAATTAATAAGCATACCAATATGCTCATTTTGTATCAAAATCAAAGATCTTTATGGAAATATGAAATCACCATTGTACGACATAACGCAAACATTTCAGTATTACAATTTATGGATATTTTACAGGAGTTGGTAAAAGATTATTGTTCATGCAGGTGTTTCGAGAAAAAAACACTTAATACATGTACCATGACTTTTCAAACAGAAATGAGTATATATTTTTTTAAATCAAAGACACAATATAATCGTAATGCTTCCCATGAATATTTCTAGTTATAAATCAAGTTCTTTCAATAACCAGTACATGATAAACTATATGTATTACTGACATTTCTAGCAGCAGAAGCTTGAATGAATGTTCTTCCTTTAATTTTCAGTACAAAATTGCAGTACGGAAACCAGCGTGCGTGTTCTACCCAGGGATCATCTTCATGTTCCCACTTCCGAAGGACGCCGTCACAGTAGTGACACCGGACAGTATCTCCCATCCCTACGGAAACACATCATTGTTAAACACCAATCAATAAAAAATTAATATCTACGTGTTGACGGAAAATCATAATTAAAAATCTACAGTTTTGTCTAAAACTTAGAAATACTTGCTTGACCTACAAATCAGACATTAACATTCTTTTAACATATGCCAATTGACGTCATTTTTTCGTGAATGTGAGATGCAAATACTATTAACATATACTTTAAAATTTATTTATTTTTGTCTAAGTTCAAATTGATCTGTGTGAACTCAGAAACTGTACAAGTAATAACAGTACATTGTTTTGATTGAAAATGATTTGCATAATTCTTATTTTAATTTAGTACTTCAGACTTCGAGTTAAAAATTAAATCTATACTACAGTGTAAACACACACAAAACCAAAATTGGAACTCAAATCTGACAAAAATGAATGAACTTTTATATGATATATCTGATAAGTTTTAATGATGTATTTACGGACCCGTGTAGAAAAAGCCTGCAGCTACGAGCTGTTCTGGTGTCTGCATTACGGTTTCCCTCGACCAGCCAGCATTTTTAAAAGTTCTTCTTCTGAAATCTGGTTGTGTTTGAAGAGGATGTTTTGGCGTAAAAATCTGAAACAATGTAGATGAGGTCTCACAAATGATGGCCTACATAACGTCTTTGATGTACTGTTGTCGTTGTAATTAATCAAAACAGAATGTATATTGTGTACCCACTTCAAAACCAACAAGTAGCATTGTGTCCCTGTACACAAAAAAGATACTTTTAGCCATCACGGTTACGACAAACCTCGGGAACTAAGGAAGAAAAATTACCGCAAGACACACACATTTGATTAAATATATCCCGATTTGGTAGCAGATTCAATATGCCAAAAATGAATGACACTAAACCCTACAGCTGTTTCGTCCTTGTATAACCCAAGAGTTCTTTGAAAGAAACCAATGGGTCATCACAACTGGTGAAGTGACCAAAATATCACTATAATTTTTTTTTTTTTTCATTATTATCCTTTAAGTTTGCGATTTTAATTTTAAATTGATAAAAAAGTGCACTGCCGAAAGAGGAAAGAGTTTGTGAATCATGTGTTATAGTAGGGGGAGGCCTGAACGCGGTCGAATAATATTGAATGGTTCATAACATAGAATGGCGAGGCAAGACTAAAGTGAGCTTACGATGACAGGGAAAATGGAAGAACTAACAAATGTAATGTTGCAATAGCTTACCCGTGCCCATTGCGCCTGAATGTTATTGATGTAATCTTGACCCTTCTGGTCCCTGATATATGGGCATTCCGGACTATGACGGGCGTGTTCTACCCAGGGATCATCATCTGGATTCCATTCCGCAAGTCCGATATCACAGTAGAAACATCTCACAATATCTTCAGTACCTTAAATAATAAGGAAAAGTAATAGTTAATATTCAGATCTGAAATCTACTGTTGAGAATACAGTATTCCAATTACGCATATTTTATTCGTTAAAGTGACGTTTATAGTTATACCTGTGTAAAAGAAACCGGCGTTCACCAACATATCAATATCAAGTGTAGCTCGATGTGGCCAGAGTGTGTATGTTTCACGTCGATCGTTCTCCTCTGTGTAGATTGGGTTTCTCGTAGACAAAATAATATAACCACCTTCATCTCTGGGCATGGTGTTGTCGTTCTCTCGTTCGTTAAGTACACCAGACAACACGTCATGCTGGTTGTTGTTAGTTACTAATCCTTCAGTGTACGAATGTGTAGCAGACATATTATCTATAGGTTGAAGATTAATGGCTGACGGTACTAGAACACTCTTGATATTACAACAATTTGGATTATGTCCTGAAGATGGTTGAATATAAGTGTTGGATGTATCCATAGTTTGCCTATCACTGTTACGAGGGTCCTGTTCATGAACAAATTTACAGCTGGGTGCTACTGTCCTGTGGTATTCTAGTGGATTTGTACCGTTTAAGTCCGAAACATCTAGTACAATCCCACAGTCCCTACATTCCACTACACTGGTTCGAGGATCCGTACAGGAAAAACCACCGTCAATTAACGAACCTGTACGGACATTCCGGTGTTGCCACATACCAAAACTTTCTAACCGATGCATCATTCCATTTACTTTGGTATTTGCAAGGTTTGTTGCCGTTAGATTTGTTCGTAAACTTCTAACTCTTTTTACTGCTGACGTTTTTCGTCGTTTCTGTCTTTTTCTTGAGGCATTTGATTTCCCTTGTAAACCTTGTTCGTCGATGGTTTGCTTTTCACCAGTCTTACGATTTAATCTATGTTTCTGTTTCTTCACCACTGCACATCGCATATTCGAATGTCCTTGTTTAGTCCGACAAATATCTAGGGAGAATAAACAACAGTAACATAGACAGACTGTCAACAAAATGTATACACGTTTGACAGGAAATTATATTTAAGACATTAGAAAAAACACAGTATAAACCAGTTAATAAAAAGGATCTGCTTTATATTTGTTTATTCTAAATGATAGATCTGAAGTTCGTTAATCGACATCTGTAATGCCATGAGTGGGCTCTCGCAGACATTGTTATGTGATTAGTTCATTGAAGCCATGCATAAAACAAATGTAATTTTAACTTATTGAATTGTTCATTGTTCATATTTCAAATTTGTGTTAACATATTTCTTAGTCACTATGGTAACAAATGATTCATTTACTAAATATGGATTGATTCTGTATACATACCATCCGTTTCTACATCGGCTGGTTTTGATGGAGGACAATTGTCATTTGCTTGTCCAGCCTGATTAACAGTTTTACCTTCGGTCATTTTTTTCTCTGCTAGTCCCTTAGTTGCTTTGCTCTTTTGGTCTAATTCAACAATGTTATTGAAAATAGGGTCAACTCTCCTTGCAAAATTCGAATCAATTTTCCGGAGAATTTTCATGAGACAGGAATGAGCTTGGATGCGTGTTTTGCAATATCCTTCCGTCTTCAATATAAACATTATATCTTTAATATATTTAGCCTTTTCTAACCTCACACGTGGAATATGCACAATTCCTTCCATCAGATTTAGAAATTGTTTCCATGTATCATGCTTCTCTGGCGTTAACAATTCATCTAGCATGCTGATCATTTGCCTTTGTTTGTCACGGAGATCTTTCATCGTATCTAAATAAAAGAATAACACTAGAATAAATTTTAGTAAATCTAGATTTCATTGCTCACATCCAGACATCAAATATTGGGGCTCCAAGTAAAAAAAGTAGAAACACACACTTAACCAAATCAATGAAAAGACAATGTGAATGCCTATCGACGTGAAATATTGTATTACAAGTGACATGCAGAGTGACGTCTCCGTAATATCTATGAAATGTTGGTGGGAAATATCTCGAGTAACAATTTAGCTTTTTAAAGGCACGTAAATATCATTGCGATAAAAAATGCTTGCGTTATACCTTGTTACATACATGTACACTCGACAAATGTATGCATCTAACAATGTCTTATACAGGTATTTAAAAAAAAAATGTGCATGAAGTATTATTTGCGTTGTGTCATTTCTTACCTACTAATGATAAACAAGAGACATCAACGTACAATTGTGATAATTGATCTAACATATCTTATGATGATATAAAACCATTGCCTTGCTAAGACAAAGAATCAAAATAACATATTTCACATAGTGTTTATTATTTTCTGAATGTATGCTGGAATCAATAATGAATTGTATCTTTCCACCTACCATTCTGAAGTGCTTTGTCAATACTCCAGTCGTCTGCCTGCTTCGAACCGTCATTGCTATTTCGCATTCTTTTCTAAAATCAATTTTCAAATCAGCCAATTTACCATATACATATATAATTACAAATTAAGCCTTTATCTTCGACCACCGACACCATTAGGCCATCGTATTTAATTTCTCTTTAGAAAGCAAATGCTATTTAGAAATTGCTATACTAATACTTACATTAGTACTCTCTCCATGTCTGGTACCTGTGGATACAATACACATAATAAAAGAAGCTATTTGGTGTTTTCCTCAAAATAGATTTTAAATATAATTCTCATTGAGCAAAAATCCATAAAATCTGGAAATGCTGTACATTGATGTAATTTGAATTAAAGCAATTAACAGGTTAAGACATTTCCTCACAGTATAACATTGCTCTTATATTGATTGTAAATCGACAATTAATATAATCTGAATTTATTAATAGTATTACAGATATATCGGAAGTGTTGGAATTGCTTATATTTTTTGTTTATCGTCAACACCAAGTAAACTTTCGATTTCTTTTTGAGTTAGTTGAGCACTCTCAAAATACATATTGTATGACTAAATTGCATTTCAATAGAGCCTTACCTTTCGAATCCCCAACATGTTTATCAAAATCCTGTTGTTTATGACTCTTTTGTCGCTTTTTTCTTCTTTTTGCTTTAATTCTTTTCCTCAATTTGTTTTTGTGAATTGTTTTTCGGGCAGAATGATTTCCTAGTATAAAATAAACAGCATCATCATCAGGAAGACTCCAAGGATATTGATATCAATTTCAAAATGTCCATATGCATATACATATATATTAAACAGCAATACACACGTTTAACTTCAAATAATAAACCATCATATGGTCTCTTGAAATTTAACAATTCATATGTGTTTTTATGAAATTTCTTGACGGAATATGGTTTTGATTATTCAATGGATTGGTTGTTCTGAAAATAAGATGTTTCATTCTGATTGCTGATATCGATTTGACTCGTTGATTACAGCATTTAGTTAGCATATGAATCATATGAAAAAAAATTAATCATGTTCGATTCATTAATAATGTAATTTATTCCAACACAATCAATAATATTACTTAATGTCTTGTCTATTTTGTTAAATTTAATTTCATGTCCATAATTATGTTATATAAGCTATGGGTTTAAGTAAAAATAAATCCTTTGAATTGTCAAACCAAGTTCCAGTTACTATTCTTAGAACTGGCTTATCTGATACTTCTTTGAAGAAATCAACAGAATACTTGACAAATGCTCAAAAAAAAATTTGTATTTCAAATCATTTATCATTTACAGATTGTTAAACTGGTAACTTTTTCCAAATTTTGTCTGAGAGCATTTATTTATTCTTCTTTTGAATAAAAAATCCAAAAAATATCATAGTTATTGTTGTAAATTAATATAAATATGTTTATCAGCATTACCTGGTACAGCTTTCCTGTTAACACCGTGTTTTCTTTGTCCCATTTTAGTGTCGCCAGCTATCTTGCCAAGTCAGGTGTTAATGTTGATCAAGCCTTCAACACCAGCAAAATAAAAACATCGTATCTCAATTAATTATCCCTGTAATTGGAGCCAACTCTACACTTCACAATAGTGTTTGCCTCCTGGTAATGCTATAATAAACAACATTCCATTGTCTTTTTAATGAGTCAAAATAAATGAATGTGTAATACAATACAATTTTGTCTATGCATAACATTTCTTAAAAACAATATTGCTAAGAAATGTTCTAGATTTAATGTCGAAATATATCCTTTCGGATATCTATAATAAATAGCTAGATGCAAATAAAAAATGAATTGTGTATGGATCTGGTACTGAGGAAAACAGGGGACAGACGACGCAAAAAGAACTGTGGATAGGAAAGTAGAACAGTTAACAAGTTTCTTGACACCTAGTTATATATTGTTGTGTGCACCATTACTCCAAATTGTAAGGTCTTTAAGCAGTTGAATGCATTGGTTTCTGTTTCGTTTTCAAACAGCTAAACATTTTATCACCAAAGAAATATGTATATACACTAACAAAAACAACACTTGAAATCCAGATTATTGCACAGCTCGCCTAAGAAATGAAACAAAAAACAAAAACAAAAAACAAATAAACAATGTGTTTGAAACATGAATGATTTGTTATATAAACAAATCAATCATAAAGACACAGCATCAATGCCTTCACGATTTGAACCGTTTCAACAATACAAATTCGCCAAACAGTAGCTAATGTAGGAAGAAATTACACGAATGAAATTCCTCTTTTACGGCTCCTTCACTTATTTGGCGTTGATAAGTTGTATTTTTCTAATAATTGCCAATTAATCTATCTTAAGTTTAGGTTAGGCCAAATTAAGTGTAATAATGAAAAATGTAGACAACAAGCGTTAAGTAACTCTTACACATGTTCCTTTCAGCAACTGGCTTGTTTTCAAAATGGTAATGGAATATTGTTGACTCATTATTTGACATGGCTTTTTCCGAAAAGCAAATGGATAAGATTTAAGTGTAAGTATGGTAAAGTGGAAACAAGACTGGATATTCAGACAATTTAGTTTTATTTAATCCAACATTATAGTAAAAGGGCGATAACTATTATATTGATCCAATCAATATTCCATTCATCATATATCGATTTCGAAAGTTTTGTATGCCTTTAAGACTTAGAATATCATGTTTAACTGCATTTCAATCGTGAAATATTGAAAATTATTCATTCTATGAAAATATTTTGATGCTATTATTCACAAGTGAAATATATCGCTTTTGCTGAAATGAACAATTAAAAACTTATTACAAACTATGTAAAAGGAAAGTCGAAGATAAATATGATTATCGATAAGTTAAATATTCGTTGGTATCGCCTTAGGTAATCCTTGATATAAGTAACGCACTAGTAAGTAAACCAACATTTAAAATTCAAGTCCGAATATAAATCAAATGCGCAAATTTCGTTGCGTCTTAATTTTTTTTGTATCAAGGTCTGGGATGAGCATGGTGGAGGTAAGGATTATATATTTGCGTATATAACTCAGTGCTACTGGATCTTCCACATGATAACTTGTCGTGAGCGTCTACAAGCGACATTATATTAAGTTGTGTTATAAAGAAATTAGTATAACATAAACAAACTTTTTGTTTCATAAAAAATGTCATGCAGGCGCTTAATTGTCCTGCAAGATGTTGGCCCTAAACCTATAGCTAGGACTTGAGCAAGGCTTCTAGGTTGTATGTAGTGCTAAGGTTCATAAGTGACAACCATTTTATAGTTTAACCACCATTCAGCTTGATCATAATATACATAACCTATAGACAGTACACCATATATGGGTATTAAATCAATATAATCAAATGCGCTTTACACTATATATTTCGGTAAACGACAACCACGACTTTGAGGCGTCAAAAGTATACATGCATTTGCATAGACGTTTTGACTGTTTCCGCCGCCATCTTGGGTCAAAGGTCAAGTGGTTAAACTTTTGTAAACAATATGGCGGTGCTCTCACTCGTGGCGTTTGAGCGCTGTTGAATCTTGACAGTTTAGGGACGTATTTGCCTATAACAATGTTTACAATTATGGGGAACAGATAGAAACAACTAATCTACCTACTATTCCATCTAAAGACGACATTCTAAATCCTTATCATTACCAATATCATAATTTTACAAGCGTGACCCCTTAGCCTTGTAGGCCATAACTACGGATAGCTCGAGAACGAAAATTGCGGAATACATCAATGTATATATTTTATAAAATCAGACTCACTTCTTTTTCTTATTTTTCAAAAGCTTACCTATCAATAGTTGCAGCGTTGTTGAACGACTACAACAGATAAAGCCCAGAGCGAGCAGTTCTACATCGAATGACAAAACGGACATTCTGACGACGAGAAATTTGTGTATATATTGCGCCGGCCGGGTTCTGATGTTAGTACTAGCATATGAGGTACATATCTATTTTTAAAGTACTGAACCATTTTTATTTCAAAATATTTTATTGTCAATACAAACGAAGCTAATTACAAGTATTACAGAAGAAATATAACAATACATTAAAAAAGGGAGAAGACAACAGGCTAAGCCTTATAAGTTTTTGACTATAGAGAACCAGTATCCATTTTTTTTTATTTTTTTTTATTTCGTTAATAAAATATTTAAGTTATGGGAGGTACATAGTAGGACAATAAAGGGAAAATGATTTATTAACTATAATGACTCTCATACTACCATTTGTAATTGTTATATTTTATACTGAACCCATTATATGCAGAAAGATGACTCCCTACATGCTACTGCTCCTTTACAGCTGGGCGAATCCATGTATCCCCTACATTGTCATGTCCTGGGACATATATTTGAATTATACACACATTGTGTCACAAATATGTTTTCAGTGAAATGCACTTCTTGTGCAATTATAACTTTAATTGGCTTTGTGTTTCCTGCATTTAACCTTACCACTTAATGTGATAGACTGGTGTGAATGTAAAATATTACAGATCACACAATTACACATGGGCTTAAGTCATAGATTTATCAAATCTTTATATTGATTTGATGTTGTAATTTAGCCGGAGACATATTCAAACAAAGTAGAGATTTCCCTATTTGCTGTTATACCAGTAGCACTAAATAAATCTATATTGTTGTCTTATTTACAGTCATGTCATTTTCACATTTGATTTTCTTTTGAAAAAAAACATTTAGATAATTCAACTTAATTTCAATATTTGCTCTGAAGGGAACTTGATGGTCCTCCATTTGTTATGTGTACGAATTTGAAATTTACTTGTTGCAGCTTAATTCACAGGTCAGTTAGAAGACAATCAGCAAAGATAATCCTTTGATTGCAGCAGTTCACACTTGGTCTACCTCTTTGATGGGGAATGTAAATCATTATGTCAAAAGTATCAGCAATTTTCCAAGAGTTACACCATATTTCACACCATCAAATAGATTTATCTGATATTATATCTGGCAAGGTTTTCATTTGATGGAATTTCATTTTATACAAGATATGGCGAGTTATTCTCAGAAATAATATTTCACTGCAATTATTTTGTATGGCAAAGAACAGAATGGCATTGTTAAATAAATTAATCTGAATAACTTGTCATACAATGTACCTCAAAATAAAAACAAGTCAACACATATGTAGGAAAATATCTTTAGATGATTATTTCGAAACATACAAAGATTTTTCAGCATTTGATTTTGTTTCACTGGTGATACATATTGTATAACTAACCCCAGAAACATCTAATGGTAAAGATAGCATTAAATGTACGAAATTTAGAATAAATATGAGTACACTGCATTGGTGGAAATGCTTTATAAAGTGCACTGTCCTAGACCAAAATATTATAATTATGACTATACATTTTAATCCTACTTTGTTTTAGCAGTGCATAAATGCTAAAGTTAAGTGTTGCTTTTCACATTCAAGGTAGATGCCATTAACAATTTTCATAGAACAGTGGCAGCTTCCAAGTGGTGTCACTCTATTATTTCATTTGTATTTCACACAAATAATATTAATCACAAATCAAGATGTGGATGAAAGATAAATTCACCAATGGCTGTCCTGAGAAAGAAAGGAATTTTCTTCATCAAAGACAAATTGTCTATTAGATCCAGCTTTTTAAAGGCATTCTTTTGTAATTGTTTATTTTTCAGAGATTTTACATAATATATAAACATGTCATTAATAGTACATATTCACATGCACATACACACATGCTAGTTTTTCACTTTGGCATCATCATCATCTTCTAAAGACCTCCTGTTATACACCAGAATATTTCTTACAAAAATTAGTTTGTGGCCAATGCAATGCCCCATAGTATTAACTGTAATGTTTTAGGTTTTCATAATTTAGAAACTTGTGCTGTTACTAAATTTAAAGTTCAAGAAAATATTGTTTGATAATCACATTAACTTCAATGTGAATCTGAATGATATGTATTTATACTTAAATCTTGCATTCTTTATAACCTATAGCTACATGCAGTTCTGTGAATGTATGTTCCAAAGTTTCCTCTGGTCTAAGTACGAGACTTTTGTAATTTTGACAGACAAATGTCTGCACTTCACATGTACACCAAATTTATGTCAAAAGTCTGAGTGTTGGGATCATAGGAAACTTTAGTCAGCCTATTTCACACTGTTGTTTAGTAAACTATATATTTATATAAATTTGGTCAAAGTGTAGAAAAAATATTGAGTACAAATCTACTTGATTGAAATCAAATCAGGTGTCTAGTGTAATGGATTGGTTATATTATAGAAACCGGCCACAAATATTGCATGTAAATGTGCGGGTTAATAAAATGAAAAGGCAGAAATGACAAAGACACCTGGCAAAACGGAAGTTTCAATGTACATACATGACTTATGCAAGATACCCATTGCACCCAATATCACATAATTAAATATTTTAATAGTATTGACAAGTTATGTGTACGTTTGCTCATTGTGAAAAAAGTGAAATTATAATAAACAGAAATAATTGTTCTTCATTGTACACAAAAATATGACCGTTTTCCTGCACGTTAAAACGGCGATATATCGAACCACGGATCTAATCTTATTCCATGATCGAACTGAACGACAGCTGAAACCAACACTCGCATGAAAATTAATGACAGGCCTACTTCAATCGAGATCAACTACTTAAATAAACAGTGAACTCGTTTTAGATATTGTTGAGCACGTCTATTGATAATGTAGACAAGTAATAGAATTTTCAAAACTAGATGTCATACCTTCTAAGCGGAAATAAGTATTGTTTAAATGCATCAGTTCCGTGCGTTGCCCATGTAATCGTACACAACTTTTAACCACTTGACCTCTGACCTGACGCTTTTGACCCAGATCGAAGATGGCGGACGGGTAACTGTCAAAACGTCTATATGACATGTAGGTCATGTAAATTTATCGAACCCGTCCTGTGATTACCAGCCTTATCGAGTGCAGTTTAAAATATTACGGCAAAATGGCCGTTTATCGAACGTTATTGTCAAAATTGAATTTACTGTCGTATTTATGGGTACTGTTTACACTGTGTCATCAAAGTAAACGTATGTAAATGAACACAAACACGTAGAAAAACACAATATCCATCCGTCCTGTCAGTCGGTGCAATAGCCTAATCATCGGGCGCTGTAAACAACGTGACGTCATCGGAATGTATAAATTTCAACAATGTATGTATACATTTCATCAATGTATCTTTTGCATGAATACACTAATGAGTTATACAAATCTGGTATCCCAATTACTTCTGTTTACTTCCGAAAATAGAAATGGAAACCCCCGGAATGTTGACGTACACATATGTACACGGTTTATGTACACTGTATTACTACGCGCACGAGAATGACTGTCGTTATTGAGTACACTTGAAACTGTAAATATTTGAGTTTAGCGTCAATTTCACAGCTAATGTTATTTAAGAACGTGCGTTCATTGTGTAATGTTTGCGTGCGGGTGGCGGAATGGTGTATTAGACTCTTTTTGATTTGTTGCTGACCATCGAGTATTAACTCTTTGGTAAACCGTGCTGAAGGAACCCATCAGGGTATTCCGTCCGGTCACATTTAACAGACAGCTGTTAATTGCTATTAATTTAAATGCAGAACGTTTAGAAGGGAAACTGGATAGGTGTAATTATAGTGAACTGACCGAAAGATGTCGACGTGATTGATAAACTAATCAGCGTTATCGCTCATCAACGATAACGTGATTCTGATACAAATGCTTTGGATTTACTACTGAGAGGTTACGTGATCATTTACGTATGTAACATATGGACGATGAATTTATATAATTTTTCTAATATTGATTCACTTTTGATCATGGAGTCAGTCATGACTTAAGTTTAATATTCTTCTAAATACAAGCAACTGGAATCATGTAGTTTTCGGAAAACTCAAGAGACCCTAAATATCAAGAAGCTTCTGAAAAGTTATTATTGGAGAACCAATGTAATTTTCCTGTATTTATACGTTGGGCTTTGTACATTGAGATGTCTGAATGTCTCCCTGTTCAATACCATATATATATCACCAAACAAACCGATCTTTCTGTACCTGTCTTGTGCACTTTCGGTATTTTGCAAAGTTCGTGAAATATAAATTGTATTCTAATGGAAACCATTTAATATCCTCTATCTACTACAATTTATATACAGACAATGATCAATGTTCAATTACACATTGAATATGAATTTGAACTTTGATTCAAAGCAATTTACCTGGTATGTACTGTTCGCTTTTGATAGATTAGCAAATATATTGTATATAATGGGAAAACCATTACATTTCCCATTTAAAATATTTTGAAAGAAAAACATCGAAATTATTGCTGCATTAAAAATGTGCGGGAATGATAAGCGTAATGTTCTAAACTGTAGAGTTAACACTAGAGTAAACACCAGGGATGCTTAATCTCTCCTTTTTTACCGTTATTTCAATATTCAGTCGTTTCATTCAAAATTTACAGGATACATTTCTTGGAAATAACCAATGGGATTCTTATATGAAATGTAAATCGGATGATATATGTAAGAAGGAAATATTTGTTTCGCCATTTGAAAGCTTTCTTTCTTTTTCTCCAGAACAAACACAAAATGTTAAGAATTTTTTTTGTGGTATTTGGAGGACTGATTGTCACAATTAACTGATAAGGTATATATCTTAAAGTCACTTACAATGTCAATAGTTGTGAAGCAAGATCACATTAGAGTTGTCAATAGCAACCGGTACATTCAACGACTAAGTATAATTCATTTGAACCCGTACACTTTTTATTAAAATACAAAAACAATCCGTGAAAAAAATTTATAATATAAATTTATTGACCTCACTTTAGGAGCAATAAATATTTTATTGTGCCAAAAACAAAAATAAATTAATAACACAATTAAAGAAAGATAAGCTTGACGCGCCATTGTTGTCATCTGCTTCTGTCATTCGGAACTATTTTCTAGAGATACCCCGAATAAGGACATTTGAGCGCGTGAGGACGACATGATGTTTGTTCGCCGTCAAATCAATTTACTGTATATCCCCCAGGATATTTGTAAATTAGGACACCTCATACTCAAAACAATGAGTTTCATATTAAATATACCTTAAAATGTGAAAATATTGATACCATTTCTTTCCTATTTGATGGCAATTATTATGACTTTAATTTCTCCTTCGTCAGTATGTTAACATCTTTAGATGTTAGATTTGTTATCATTAGATTTGCAAAGCATCATTTTCTGTACGACGCATGAATCATGACATTATTTCTTTTAATATTTAACTTTATTAATTTAAACTATGATTCCAAAGTATTTTGAAGAAGTTGTTTATTTTCGCAGACGGCTGTACAAATGTCATCCTCAACTCACCATTACTTTGGGAGTAAGGAGGTCAGCACTGCTCGTTTGTTTGTCCCTGACGTCACACATCCTATAGTCGTATGGTGCTGGGTTCCG
Source organism: Chlamys rubida (assembly GCA_032359455.1). Taxonomy (NCBI): domain Eukaryota; kingdom Metazoa; phylum Mollusca; class Bivalvia; order Pectinida; family Pectinidae; genus Chlamys; species Chlamys rubida. Next base: position 1,155 of record JAUMHH010171613.1, on the reverse strand, counting down.
TGTGCAAAGACTGCGAAGAAGGAGTGTACCCAACTGAATGAAAACAGTCTCATGGAAAGTTTTTCAATTTGACCTGGTAAGTATGACCTCATGCAAAAGTGTTTGCTTTGTTTGTGTTTTACGTCCTTTTAACAGCTATGGTCATTTAAGAAGGTGCCAGGTTTTGTTGGTGGAGTAAAGTCGGAGAAAAACCACCGACCTACGGCCAGTACCTGGCGACTGGCCCACCTAGGTCTCGAAACCGAGACCCAGTAGTGGAGAGATAGTGGTAGCAAAATGGCAGACGCATTAACCACTTGGTCACCGCGTCCCCCGCAAAAAAGGGTAAAAATTCGTAAGTCGTTATCGTGAAGATGAGTTACATTCAAGTCTATTCGGCTCGGAGTATTCTAGCTTCTTTACAAAACGATGAAAAAAACAAAATAATTTATTTTTCTTTATAAGGGTTACTTGAGTAATTTATCTTTAAATGTTAATTTTTAGGCTTTGTGGCCGATACATTTGAAATTCATTCTGAACCTGTGCGTTTTTTATTCCTAGATAACAACATAGGTAAGTTGTATATTTTGCAATGTAAAATTTTTACCCCTGTACTTTTTTTCTGTTATCTCTATCAACCATACAAATTTTGTAAAAACTTTAACCATGTCAAACATATCGCAAGATGTTAGATTTACGGAGTCCTTTTTAAGGGACCTAAACAAATATTTCACAATTGTGGCAAAAGTAAATTACATTTTAAATGTTGGTATAGTTTGCCTCAATTCATTATATTTCAAATGGTCCTGTTATGTTGTAACAACGCGCTTTAATAAACTGATATATCATAAAAGCATAACGCATTATATTTACAAAACTAGATGCCTGAGCAACTCTTTGAATCTAAATGCACTTACTTATGACATCAAAAATAACTTTCTTTTGTTCAAAAACATATAAATACTTAACTGGAGGAAACCTTTATTAGAATTATAGTTGTCTAATTATGAATACTTTTTTTTTAAATGTTAATATCGCCAAGACCTTGACATAGCCCCATTAGCTTGTTGCATTGGCTATTTATGTGATGCACATATAACATTATCTTCCAAATCCCCTCTCCCCGCCCCCCCCCCTCTCTCTCTCTCTCTCTCTCTCTCTCTCTCTCTCTCATAT
>JAUMHH010171602.1:0-16128 GCA_032359455.1 Chlamys rubida | reverse complement strand
AAATATCAATGTAATCAGTATCAGTCCGAAATTATTAAAAAGCTTATCAGGACTGGAAACATAAAAGATGGCCAAGTTCTAGTAAAGAATCGTCTACGTTGTACAGCAGTCCCTTACCTCGATAAGTACAAGATGACCAACAACTAATCTGTTCTGATCGTGAACTTTTCCTTTCTTGAGAGTAACATCTCTGCGTTCCAAAATATGGTTTAACATATTGCAGTTAATTTGATTTTAGGAACTTGCTCCTACCATTATGCTTTCTGTAATAGATGTTGACGGACAAACTTACAAAACAGAGCTTCGAGAGATGCTGATTGTTAAAGACAAATTTTTAAAATTATTATCTTCTTGTGTGATATGTCGATGTTTCTATAATGCTCATTAGTATGCCTTGCTGTTTTGTTGTCACTAACCAAGTTCTCGCTATGAAGACGTGCCATTAAAAACAACAAGAATATACCGAAATGTCAGGAAAACCATAATTCGAAAATTGGATTTGACCTAGATTTGCATGGCGGATGTCGTCGATGAAGCAAAAGACTTAAACTCTTCCGGAACACCTGGTTTTAACATCCATATACTTTTCCAGAAGGAATTTGTATTCTATTTAAAGATATTTGTATTTTCCATTTCAAATTAATATAGCTTAATTTGAAACACATACAACTCATTTCTTTTTCAAATTATCCTTTCACTAATTATGAAAGATGTTTGTCATAAAACAGTATTACTATCATGAATGATAAATAATCACTAAGTACTTACTCAGCCTATTTTCTGTATGTGTTAAATTTCATTATTTTTGTTACACACACGAGATATACTGTATTACTTTGCTCTTATTATTAAACATATTTGTAAACGTGCTTTTATGTGGGTGTGAATTTACATTGTTCTTATTGTGAATGTGAATGTATATATCATAATTTACATGGCCGTATTATAACTAAATGAACTTCAATATGTGTTACCCAGTATATACAAAAAATTATTTTTACTGTAAAATCACAAATTCCATGGTTTAATTTTATTTTCGATAATGTGTAGGTAATCTTCATCCACTAATTCATAGGTCAACGAAGCAATTACAAATGTGTCTTAAAGTTATTCTTTGTTTGAGTTGGAACTTGTAATCCACAAATTCATGTACCTACGAAATGGTGTGTTTTTGAAGAAAACACGAAATATTTGCCTCACGAAAACATCTGATTAAACAGTATTATTTATTGTCTTACATCAGTGTAAAACGACTCGGTTTATTTACTTAGAAGCCACATACAACAAGACTACTTGAAAGGAATATATGTATAGGCCCTACCTCACTTGTGTAGCATGTGGCTGTTGAAAGCATCAACTTAGACCCTAAGCAGAAGAAGGGTCATCAAAGTCCAAGAAAATCAGCAAGCAATGTTGCTGTTTAAAGCAGTTAAGAGCATATTTGTATTTGTAGCAACGACTCCATTCGGACAAGAGAAAAAGTTTTAATTACCAAATTTTAGAGGTGCAAAAATACCTGTACGTGTGTTACATGTATGTTCATCTTTCAAGATGCAAGGTGGAGGCTCTGCTGTTGGATTTTTATTAGTCCCGAGGTTTGTCGTAGCCTCGATGGCCACATTTATACTTGTTTGTGTAGTGGAAAGGGTCATAATACACACACAATACATATTATTTAGTTTGAAATCGAGCAGTACACCTCTTAATTTTCAAATTCATAAATTAAGGGGATTAATGCACATGCTACTCTGTTTCGACAGTAGCATAGACAAATTTAGATTGTCAAGGTTTCGGCCCCTAGTATTACCAATTAGTCATAGAAAAGCGAAACAGCTGTATGACGCAGTGTATTTAATTTTTGACATACTGCATCCATTACCAAATTTTAAAGGAGTGTGTTACGACCATCTTTCAAAAGTTGCAAACAGAAAAAGATATCCCAGAGAGACTTTTACACTTATCATTGTATTATAATACGAATAACATAACTGATAAGTTTTCCACTCAAAGCAGATATTTCTTTGTTTAACCACACTGGGACACGACAATTTATTAGGTATTTTAGAGATATTCCATCAATCGTGGTAACCTTTTACTGAGAGATGATCTAAACCCGTAAAACGTCTAATATTACTCCAGAAGTATCAGTTTAGGTCCAAAACATAACTGTTCTGTAACAAACGTTCAATTCCCTGTGTTTGACCAATATCAATACTGCAGCAGATGTCAAAATGTGTATACACGTGTTGCTGTAATTACCAATTATGTCAGGTGAATTTGTGTATATCTGTATTCACACTAATGTATATAGAATATTGATTTTATTATTCAATATTCTTTTAATTACATGAATATTAATTTGCATGTAAATTTTAATAACAATTAGTTAAACAGTGTTAAATATAAATTTGAAGTATTGTTGTTGCATAATATGAAAGCATATTTAGTAGTAGCATGGAAATATTCAAATTATGTTATGGTCCAATAAGTAAAATTATGTGAGAATTACATGTGTGTACATTGTAAATTTTCATGTTTGTTGGTGGAGTTCATGATATTATTAATCGACACGATAGTTTAAGGAAAATATTTATTACTCTCGTTATGAATATCATTGTCTCATCATAATAAATCTTGTATGCGCATAATGATATTATCAGAAGGCCGTTTTAAAACAATTTTGGTACGTAAAATCCATGTCCAATACTGTTAATTAAATAGATAAGCATGCATTATCTGGCTAAAATTTGGCAATATACTTGTATTCAGGAAAAGATAAAAGTCTACATAGGAAATCAACTGTGTGATATATATAGCGCAGTTATGCGAAAACCATTATCGCCGGTTTTACACAATGCGCCACATATTGTATAATGTTGTGCAATCCCACAACTGTAATTGATATTATTTTGACGTCAAAAATGGGGCAATATAATTTGACATGGTCCTTGACGTTAAGATTTAACCTAAAACTGAATTACATATTACGTTTAATCCCCCCTGGGTAGTGGGTAAGTTTTACTGGGTGCAAATAATTGCTTATTTTTGTGAATAAAGGATTAAAATTAAAAAAGTACCGTAGCATGAAAACCCAATGGGAAGGAGATTCTTCAAGAGAGAAATGTCAACAAAAATATGAAAATATGTCTTTAATTGTTCAGGCCTGATTCTGGATTGCGTTTGGTCACACTTGCTTCCGAAATATCATTAAAAATGAAAATACTAAAAGGGGAATAAGCAAACATTAAAACCGAAAGAAATTGACACCAGACATTTTAAGCAAAAAATGCAAAAATGTACATCAGCACACAATATCTACTTCACGACAAACAAACATGTATAGCTAAAAATGCCCTGTTAATTGAGCATTTTATAGCATGTTCCTACTGCAGAACATGAACATTGATGATGTTATCTGAACTGTCTTGTTTAAAACGTACAAGACTATAATATTTCAGTAAAAATCTTCAATATTTTTCCAGTTTGTCACTGTTTCTTCCCTACCTTTATAACAGACGCACTAAGCTCTTCTCATTCAGCAGACGAACAAGAGTATAACTGTTCTTCGTAAAGACGTTCATCTCAATGCAGAAACAGGTTACAGCTGTACAAACGTGTGAGCCTTTATATATGTCTGCCGTGTCACAGGCTGAACTGATGCAACCAATAAGCTTGATTGTGTACCACTATCATTTTACCTCTGACCTCTATTGTTTAAATGTTTCTTTCATGCTGTCTACTGGCGAGCGTTACACGATCGGAATTAAATGTTTTAACTTTTTTGAGTAAGAAATGTATGACCACTAGCAGGTTTATACAAATAATGCAAAAGTCTGTTCTATTTGGAACAATTCAATTGTTATGGATGATAGCAAATTTTAAAACTTGCATTAACCATTTGTTTTGTGGAATACCTCAACCACTTACCTTATGCATTTATATATATATATATATATATACTGAGCAGAGATGTAAAAACGATAACATTGTCAGTTTTCGTCAAGGCACGGGCATTAAGCAATTACAGAAGACGTCTATGTTATTTGTTTTGTACTATTGTTTTGCCTGCATCGCAACCAATGTTGCGTCACTTTTCTGGCGACGGCGTCAACGTGAAACTTTAGCTTTTAGCTCTGATTCTACAAAAACAATAACTATACCAACCTATTAGCTGCATCTTCGCTTTTTTTGGGGGGGGGGGGGTATTATGTATTCTTTAAAAAATTTTCAAAGGCCAAGTCACTTGTGCGGGTGTTACGGTCATCTTCGAAGTGGCACACGCTGCTTGTGGATCTCTTAGTCTGCGAGGTTTGCCGTAACCTTGAAGCTACACGGTTCATAATATACACACTTAACAGATTATTTAATTTAGAAATTAATTAACAGTTCTTCTCTAAATGTTATCATTCATAAACTTTTCAGCCCCTAGCAAAGCTGATTGGTAATAGAGGGACGAAACATCTGTGTGATGGAGTGTTATTCTTTTTTGGCATCACGTGTCTATTACCAAATTGTCAAAGGTGAAGTGACTGTTTGTGTGTTACGTTTATCCTTCATAGCAATAAGTTGTCTTGTAACTGTTAAATAATCCTCATAAATGTTAAGTTTTGCGTTTAGCTGTGTGTTATGTATTGTATCTTAGAAAGGTCTAGACCAGTTAATATTACACCATATACACATCATGGTCAATAAAACTTCTTCTAAGTATAAGATACTGTGTGGGTTCTAGTTTGCATTGCCCAACGACTTTGTCAGTTTCTTTATCAATGTCATTTTTGCGTTACTCTGATTGTCAAGTGTTTTTTTTTCACAAAGTGGGGCCGCGGTGACCAAGTGGTAAAGGCGTCTGACATTCTGCTGCGACAAGCCCTCCACCGCTGGGTCGCGGGATCGAGACCTACGTGGGGCAGTTGCCAGGTACTGGCCTTAGGTAGATGGTTTTTGTCCGGGAACTCCGGGTTTCCTCCACCACCAAAACCTGGCACGTCCTTAAATGACCAAAGGTGTTAATAGGACGTAAAACACAAACCAAACCAAACCAAACCAAACCAATTCTCACAAAGTCTAAGTCCTTGACCAACTGAACTTACACCATAGATCCATCTTAGGTAGTACGTTTTAATTCAAACATGAGGTGCTGTGTGGGTTCTACTTTGTTTGGTATAGCGACTCTCTCATTTTCTTCATCAATGGTAAGTTTTTGGGTTTAGCTTTGTTTCTCAAAAAATATGAGTGCAGGATTCTTTGGTATTTAACCTGGTTGCATGGTTTCCTATGCTAAATTGAATCATGAATTTGTAATCCAACCAGCTGCTTCTTCAGCATCCTCATCTGTGTTTTACGTACTTTTAGTTATGTTTTAATTCCAAAAAGTGCAAGTGCAAAACCAGCGACACTTAGATTAGAGATGCTTCATTGGTATTTCATCTTAATACTTACTTCAGATGCTGGTTATGATATGAGATTATTTTTTGATATCTAGAAATTTCAAGTGTATTTTTCGCGTAAACTGTTAATGTCAGTTTTGGATTTAACGAATGCAAGACGGGGCCAGATTATTGTCATTGACTAAAGGGTTCGAACCCTTGTCTGAACAAGTTACGTTTTTCAAACTTTGAACACCGTTGTTGATTTTTGTTTATATTTGATATTTGTTCAATTATTTTGATGGTTTTTTTCCACCATTATTATTTGGTCATTAGATTTCCCCAAAATTTTCATTTCCGAAGAGATTAAGGCAATTTATTGTCATATCGGAATATAAATTCCGATGAACGGTGTTCAGCAGTGGTTTAGGGATCCGTACAAACCCTCTTTTTTACGCTTTACACTTTCGTAGTATGCAGAGTTTTACTGACTGCATAAAGTGAATTATTGATGTTAATTACATATGTAGCAATGTTTGAGTATGCTAGGACGATACGACAAGCGCAGTAAAAGAAGGTATAAAACCAATTTATTCTTGGATAAAGTGCAATCGTTAGTACAAGTATAACCTTGGGGTTCTTTAAAACTGATAAATTATATATAGTGTGTAATGTGTATTCCCGCCTTTGACAATATAGTTGGTCGGCGTGATCAAATACATTTATTATAAAAACAATAACAATGACAACTAATATTATTTTGCTGTATTTATTATTTAAAGACAAGCAGAGCAAAGAAAGATGAAATGAGGTTGATAGGAATAAGCTGTTTATCGGCAGGAAACAATCGGGCAATCGGCGTCTGACAGGTCTTTACAGGACCTGTCGAAGAGAACAATACAAATGGTAAATAAAAACATGCTGATTATTACTATATTAATTCCTCAATTTAAATCAGCTTAACTATACACTGGAATGCTTAATTTTTCAAAATCAAGGATTTAAAAACATTATGTGTTTAAATAGAAATGTTTTCGATTATACAAGTGTATAGTCTGCGAATGTTCATTTCGAATCCAAGAGTATTAAGTTATGCTTAGCAAATACAAAATATGTGTGTTTCAGGTATCCCGACCTAACCTAGATTTTCAAGCCGACTCAAGAAATGTTATCACTTGCTTGTATCTAAGATTAATAACTAGCAATGCAAACCTCACAGCCACTACAGAGAAAGTCCAAAATGATATGTACGATACACCTGTACGATACATATTCTGAATAAAAGGACTATAACGCTCCAAGCACGCTTTTATGTTTTTGGGTAATACAGGTGATTCATGTGAATTTCTCATACCATGGTGGAATCAAGAGAAGGGACATGTTCTGGAGGTGATAACGGCTCGTCTGTTAACACAACAACATTTTCCTCGTGGTCTTCCGCTTCACTTATTCCGTTACTTTTCTCTGTTTCACTTTGTAGTTGGTCAGCAATCTTTCGGATCAATGCCGTCGCCGCACTGGGTCCTCTCCTAAGGCTTATCCTCTGAAATGGGCTTTGACCACGATAATTTCCACTGAAGATTTAAATAAAAAACAAATGACTGAACAAAATTACATATACCATAACATATGACAAATAAATGATTCAATAAATGGGTGGTTGGATGGCGCAGTGGATAGCGCACTCGCCTTTCACCAAGACGATTACCCGATCGGACGTGATAAGGTATGGTGTCACCCTCCCGACCTCCTGGATTTTCTCTGTGGACTCCGTTTTCCTAACACATTAAGACCCCGCGCGCTAACATCCGGCAAACAAGAGTGATTAAAATAAATAAACTTAATTTAAATCAATAAATATATAAATTAATTAATAATGAATATATAAATATATATGAATGAATAAATAGATAATTAGATAATAATACAAAATGCGAATACCAAAGTCACATTAAAAAATAAAATTTGCAAATTGGGCATTTATTGCGTATCAATATTTACAAAGTAAAAAATGCGTGCTACATCAACCATAGAATATGAACTAAGTGGTTTTAGAGGAAGCTTAATATTTCATATTGGCGTTTTGTTTACTTTGACAGCAAAATTAAAACATATTCAAACATTTAGGAAATGCGTTGATTTATTTCACCAGTCAAAACATCACAATCATACCTTTATCTTGTAATTGGAAAATTTGTTAACATTAGGGATTTATGAACAAGTATAAATAAATAAATAAATAAATATAAAAGGATTCTTACGCAGGTCCGTACTGACACACAACGTATAAGGCATTCTTGTAGATTCTCCCTCCAGCTTCTATCGATGCACACCTCTGAGTACCACATCCTAGTGCCGTGGACTTAGACCATATCACCTGTTTATTTCGTATATTACAATGAAAAATCTTAAATGAAGATTTAATAACTACAAATATATATATTACAGTATTAAGCGACCTTTCCGATAATACCAGGTATTATCGCTAACACTTCAATTGTTGAATCGTTGAAATGAGTTATTCTTTATCTTTACCAGTTTCAAGTCACGTATTATACTATTAAATCATTTTGGAATCTTGATTTGAACATATTTTTAACCAAAACACCTACATGCATATACTATAAGATTTATTACTATAAATAGAAGTATAAGGGATCCCTATCCCACTGCACTGTTTTGTTGTTTTTATTTTAAATGCAGTTACCTCCCCTTAATTTCGTTTTGGGTGTAGCTGTAGTACATTTCGGCCAGCATACTTCCGTTGCCTAGGAAAGTCCATCAGTTAGAACGATATGAAATCCAAGGGTCTAATCAAGATATATCCCCGCTTAATTTTTACACTAGGAACACTTGTTGATGATACTTTGTTAATTTCATCTTCATTATTTTTCATAAATGTCCCACAAAATATGATTTTCTTTTCAGAAATAATAAACCAAAGCTGTAGTCGTTGCGGATAAAAACAGTTCCTAATACATAGTTAATGATTGTGTCGGTGGTACGGGGATCCTTAAGTTTCCAGTATTTAACTTTGAGTCATTAGCCACTGTTATTACTTCAAACATCAAGAATTAACGGGAAAAATATTTTTTTAAATTCGGATTTCAAAATTCAGAAGCATTACTGATGATTTTATCGTGTCTAAACATATTTCGTATTCATGAAGATACACCCGCCCCCACAATGGTTTTAAAATGCATTAAAAAATATTTATGTATTAAAACAGAAGTCCTGTTTCGTGTACAGATTAGTTTTAGGAGACTGGAAGATACAGCAACTCCTATATGTGTTCATAACAATCAATTTAATGAGGAGAACAGGATCTTATTCCTCGAAAAATATTAAGGTCTGACACTGAATATTTGCCCAAATATTTCGACTTTTTTACTTAACACATATGAGTCACGTATTATTTTTAAATGCATCTTGTGATCAAAGCAATAAAATTCATTTTGATATCAGAGAGCAGCATTTCAGTGATACATAGTCATATACATTTGCTAATACAAATCGGTCAAGTAATACATTGGATTGTATCCCGTAAACAACGTTTCTGTTCAATATCAAAATACTTAAGGAAATTAATCTGCCCTAATATAATTTGGTTCACTCATATGGAATAATACAAATTGATTCGTTGACATCATAAGGAATATATAAATTAAAAAATACAAAAATAAATAAACACGGTTCGATACTTTTTAAATATATTGAATTAATTAAATAGCAAGAAAGAAAACTCTGAACGAAAAATGTATAACAACTGAACTGCCAATATTTGTCAACAATGGTGAAGAAAAGCTTGTTCTAATTCATTAAACACGAGTTTTGAAGGGGAAGACAGTTAGCACACTCAATGGTAAACTTGGTGTTGCTTACAAGTATTTCAGTCACGTGCCTGTCTCACTTATGTATCATGCTGAATTGTTTGCTAAACATACAATTGAATTTGCGTGACGTAACTAATTTACTTTAAGTCGTGTTGCTAAAGATTGAATTGTGCGACTGAATGACAATACCTGTGTGTAATGGCCACATTGTTTTCCAGGTGTACAGGAGAGTTTATATCTGTTATAACCGCTCCTTTCGTTGTACCAGTTGCCCACTACGTCATCTGAAGTAGGATTACCTAAATCAAACGAAAATATCAAAGTATCAACAAAATCATTATTCGAAATGAAAAAGCAGTGAAGCTTATATAAACAAAAGGAAGATATGCACGGAGACCCTTGGAATATCACAAGGAAAATAAAATTGGGCGTTCCGGAAAGGTAAGTGTATTTTGCTTCATTGACGCTCCCGCATTATGTTTGTTTTTGAAAGTAAATGTTCTATTATAATGTCTATTCCATGTATTCTTTGAAGGCAAAGGTAAAGAACAAAACTGCTGTATTCGTCCCCATATTGTTCGTAAGAGGCGACTAATGCGGAACTTCCTGCAGAATCGGGGATATTTTTTATCTGCAGCCTCCACGTACATTTCGTATCTATATATTTCCTATTCTCACTTTGCTATTTTCTTTCCGAAGGGTATCACAGCTAGGAACCTGTCCATATATGACCCTGGCTGTTGTGGGGACGTTAAACCCCAAACAAACAAACAAACGTAATATCTTCCATATAACAGTGTGTTTGTGGATAAGATAAATCACATGACGTCACACTAAATTATTATGACGCCCTTGTGCGCGATTGTTTCTCTACATGATCAAGATTTGGTCATTGCTATTTAACCGTTGTTACATTGATTTTTTGTTTTATTTCGGTATAGTATATATTTACTTTCCATGTTATAATGAAACATCGACTTTTGTTTACACTAGATCGGTTATGCTCCCCATGTCATTTATTATATATTTTTATATTATGGATATCAAATAAATTCATTTTAAGTTTTGAAAATGTGGTAAATTTTCATTGATATTTTAGATATCATTTAATTATTTTAAGAATATATGAAAATAATAAATCACAAAAATATGACCCATGAGACTAACAAATAATGTATTCGAATTCTTACCTGTGCCCAGAAATAAATTTTCTCCAACTGAACTGTACCTTGCAATGTTTTGTCTCTCTGTATCGGAGCTATGACCAAATATACATTTACTTGCGTATTTGGCAGCATTCTGTGCGATCGTCTTGTCATATCTCTGGAAAGCGAAACGTGAAGTATTGCCAAAATAATATATATTATATAAGTACATATTGTTATATATTAATCATAGTAATCAACGAGATACCGTTCCAATTCATATCGTACTTAAACTCTCACAGTAAACAGCACACTCCTTTTGTTCCGTTAACTTATACGCTTATTCATATTATCATATATCCGTGATATGGGTTATTTTGCATGTGTAATACTACTAGTTGTGCATTGGCCATATCCCGGACCATTCCATATCCGCCCGGGACGCTCCATATCCTCCCAGCACACGTCAGTTTTGCCCGGCACGCGCCATATCCGTTTAACTTCGGGTCAACACTTTTAAGAAAAATCACACCACAATCTGGTAGTGTACACATTGTATATCAATCTGTATTCTCTATTCTGTTCATTGTATGTTTAGTTGTTGATGACTGACATACTTTTCTAAGCATAGTGTAATTAACACGACAAATGCTCCATTCCAATTGATTGCAATATGAAATAACAATTTTGGCAGCAGGTGCAATACGAACAACAATGATATACAATTCAAAGATATATATTGTGTGGGAATACATAAGTGTGTGTGTGCTATGATAAATGAGAAAATGACAAATGAGAAAATCTATATAACATGGCATGTATTCATAAAAACCTTTGTCATGCTCAAGCATAACAGTCTGAGCTCAAACTATCTTTCTTCACCTAAACTATGTTAAACGATCAATAAGTCAATTGTAAACACTGAAAACAGTATTTTGCTTTCAGTCTCTAAAATAATTCCAAATCAAATTGACAGAATAAGACTTATTTATTAGTCTATTACCGGAAGAAGAAATTAGGCTTGAACACAAAATCCATGCTTGAGCATGAATGTCTGCGTTACCAAGCCCAGTACGTTAAAAATTTATGTTTGATCTTACAGTTATTCACACTGAAGAAAATATGTTATTTAAACCAAATCAATCAAAACTAAATGCATTGTTACATACCATTAACGGCACGCCTTCTGTCTTTCGATACTTGTTATGAGCTTCTAATAAGGAAAGACTCTGGGTCCCGGTAAACAGAATCCCCGCCAAAAACACGTACAAAAGTACCGTCTGCATCGTTTTGTACTGATGGACCTGGTACAGTCTGTAGTCGATATGTTTTCTGTCAAAGTTTGCAGCAAACACAGATAAGCGAGCTAATTTATAGGGATGCTAGATAATGGTGTGAGCAGCGAATCAATTTAGTCGCACTTCCGGTTAATTAATATGCATACCAACCATGGCTACTGTACGTGATAATCAAGTCGTGAATTAACTTGTTATTAAAATGTTGCACTGTTAAATGCCAGAATGTCATAGCTAGATTAAAAGCTTCAATTCCTCAGTGACACTTAATTAGTTATTGGGATTAAAATGATTGTATATTGCGAATTTTTTGGAGGTGCTATTTGATATCTCATTATCATAGCAGATTGATTTTACTACGTGGGTGTGTTATTTGCGTCAGACATTACGCTGTGACGTGACCTATTGCCATATCGTCACACAAACATGAGTTACTTCAATGACAGTGGGTGTGGTTAGAAGACATGTAAGATGCAAACTATGATTTAAGCTGGGATTTCTTTGTAATGATGACTGATGACATTTTATCAATAATTAAACTGAAAGTGAATTAATTACGTTACATGTAACAATTGAGATGCATTAAGCTTCTTTACACCTGAGGTGGTCCATTTTTTAACAACCAAAAATTCTCTTTATACTCCTGTTGCGAAATGATTCGACAGCTATCCATTTTCCCAATCTGATTAAAATCATATACATGGCTTCGTTAACTTCGTACTACGCCTGAACATCGTTCAGGCGGAGCCATGTAACAGATGATTTTAATCAGATTGTCCATTTTCCATACCTAAAAGCTAAAACATTAACTAGTTTAAAAATGTCCTCTTCTGCGAATATTACTTTAATTTCCTTTTTTTACAATACATCTATGTATACCTTAAAAATCCGTAAAACAAAATTAATCATTAATTTACATATAATAACATAATATAATATTCTAAAATAGTAATAAAAAAAGGTTTAACACAAGTTTCCACGGTTCCATAACGAATAAGCAAAAGTGTATCAACTTAAAGGAGAGCTATCTTGACATCACAGATTTGTCCATGGTCGACTAACAAAATAATATGATATAATTATATCTGGGTTTTGTTATAAGATATGATTTGAAACAATTTTAAAATGTGTTTTCTCAAGCTAGTTGAATAGCTGAATACATTGTTGAGATTGGTTTACCTTTTCTAAGCTGGTAGTTTTATCTAGTCTTGAGTTATATTTAATAATTATAAATATTTACATTTCTACTGAATTTAGACTCAGTACACCAACAAGAATATTGGGTTTCCCCCGCTTCAACATTCTAGTAAGCTAACGAATACGTCAGCAAATTAGTTCGAGCACTAGTTCTTTTTATACATTATTTCAATTTTCACACGGAGATTGATGACGTCACATGCGTTGTTACCTTCCGTGGCATAGACTTGTATACGTCCAATGTTTAGGAATTATAAAATTTAAAAAAATTTGCATTGAATTTAAATAGTTGAATTGAATCCTCATAGATCATATCAAATTGTCTCAAGACTGCTAGAGGTTTATACCCAAATATATTTCAACAGAACATGATTCAATCCGTAAATATTTGTTGTGGAAACAAATTATTGAGATGGTGTATATTATACATTATATAGAATAGTAAAAGCATCCTTCTTAAACTTCTTATGCATAGATAGTCTGCATTACATAAGATGAGTAGCATGCGATGGTATTTCAAAAAATGTTTTCCATATGGTTAAAATCACTTTTAGAGTGTAAAATCTACAATTTACGGTTGTGTTCTAGTAAAAGAATACATGACCCCGCTAACATCTTAAATACTATATTTTCTTATCTAACACAATTTGCATTGTAGGGAAGACTGATACATAGCTCTTTACACCAGATTTATATATTTTATTGAATGTGCTTTCCATTTACAATCTGAGCTAAAACGTAGGACAAATAAAAGACGTTTCGTCTTATTTCTAAAAAACGTATCACCTAAATAGCTTCCATATTTTGATGTTAGCCACTGTTTCGATTTAATTTTCATCCGAGTTAAAATTGTTTTGAAATACCTAATCAAATTTCATGAACATACATAATGACACGTCATCTGCAAACATTATTGAAATGCAATGAAAATTATTGCCATTGTTATTTGAATAAACTAGAAAAACGTCTGTTGCTTCTTTGCCTCGTTGTGGACATATAAATAGCAATAGTGACCCCAGCGTCGGCCTTATTACCCTATATTTCGAACTCTTCCGAGGAACATTTGGCATCTGTTAAACTTTCATTACAGTCTGTAAAAAAATGAGGTCGATAGATTCATAACAATGGGTCCGGAAACAATGATCTGTTCTGACATGAAAACTGTGTAATGGGTCACCTATCAAGTCTCATGAGTTTTTTCCGTTTACTCTTTCTTCTCTTTTTAAATCATTTGCTCACATCCATTTTAGTCAGCATGAGTACTGTGAAATCACTAATTTTCGTGGGATTTTTAATTTCGTTTATTTCGTGGGAAATTTTCATCCACGATTTAGTAGGTGAACGATGTAATTACAAGTTTGATATAAAGCGATGCTCCATTTGAGTAGGTACTCGTAATCCACGAGTTCATGTTCCCTCGAAATGGTGTTTTGTCGGTAAACATCGACATTTGGGCCCCACGAAAATGCTGTGCTGGATGCATTCGTCGTGGTATTTCAGTGAGGTAGCACTATGAAGTCGGAGTCAGATCCGTACTATTACAAGGAGGCAATTCACAAACATACTCTACCTCCAACATACACACACACAAGCATGAACTGATAATACACATAGAGACACGTCCTTAAATGACTTAAGCTGTTGATAGGACTTTAAACCCTTTAAAACCAAACCAAACCAAACCCACGAAAATATCTATATGTATAATACAACTTGTATTAGTTATTGCAAAATATTTTTTTTTAGTTCAGATATCACCTGCTATTATGGAAAATTGATAACATTTTTACATTATATTACTCTTTTATTTACATATCTACCAACATCCAGCCTGTTAAAACGATTAATGTATAATTGCGTTTTTTAGAAACTATATATATTTTCATTTTGTAAACAAATTCATGGAGGCACGGTAGTGTAGTGGTAGGACGCCGGGCTTGTGACCGAAGGGTTGCGGGTTCGAGTCACGGCACGGCACTGTGTTGTATGTTTGATCAAGATACTTTACTCCGCTTGTTCAAGTCTACTCAGCTGTAAATGAGTACGTGGTTGAGCAGTGCTAGAATTGTTGAATGCTAGCTGTTAGCGCCGAAACGGCAGCTCCGGCTGTATGCTCCCAAGGGAGTTGAGAAAGGCTGGTTGCAAAGGCCCTATAACCACGGATAATAATCTGTGAACAAAACCAGTTCGAGACGACAAAGCAGTATATAAGAACCTCGAATTATTATTAATCATCAACGTGAAATCAGAATAGTATTGACTACATAGAAGATATAAAGAAACCAAGAAAAAACCAAGGAATATTCAAACTATTTATAATTCAAATATTTTATTGCATTATAAAATTATCGAAAACAAAATTATTATCAAACCATGCCATTTTCACATAATTTATCTATATATATAGATATAATTCATAAATAACGGTTGTAACATTTATAGCATTGTAGTCCCAATCCAAATAACAAATTCAGCATCATCAACACCGTAACATTCGTCTCTTTCTGTGCGAAAATATTAGGAATAGCACAACGAAGACCGACACTGGAGTCATGAAGCACAGGAACAAAACCTGAAGAAGAATAAAAAAAAAGGTTTTGTTAGCGAAGCAATTTTCCACCAGAGGATTTGTAATATACCGTGCAGAATTGACGGCCATTATGAAGTAATTTCCTTTACTGATTAATACTATGAAAAACAATACATAATATGTAATAATAATTATAAAATCATGTTTAGTTTGTGGAACTAACAGGGACAATCATTGGCAGTGTCAAATGTGGCAGGATGTGACAAATGACTTCCCTTTGTTCGCCTCTGACTGTTTGGTAGGGGATGATAATTTCTAAGTAAGCTTTTGTGCATACGATGTGTGTGTTCTCGAGCTTCCGTTTAGGCTTAGTCTCCGGTTGACGTTGTAGGTTTTTGTCTTCCGATTCATTTATCGGATAGCAGTAGATTTAAAAGAGGAAAGGGGAAAAAATCAAGCGAGGGCTGCATTCGAGTAACCATAAAGACGCGTGTTTACAGGAGATAAAAATCTACTTCAGTGGCTACCCTGCTTTTGTCACAAACTGTCTATAACTATCATCTGTGTATTGCAATAATAAAACCGGCACTAGAGACGTTATGTCTCATCCCACGATTACAACCATCTTGACATTATTCAAGTATTTCTTAAATTTGCATTAGCAACTTATCTAATCAAAGTGCCGAGGGCACTCAGGGATGCTGTGTATGAAGGATTCAAATAATGGAATAAAGGAGGTGGTATATCAGTACAGAATGGCAG
>JAUMHH010171591.1:0-16128 GCA_032359455.1 Chlamys rubida | reverse complement strand
GGCGCTGTAGTACACGTAGAAGAGGCGCTGTGGTACACGTAGAAGAGGCGCTGTAGTACACGTAGAAGAGGCGCTGTGGTACACGTAGAAGAGGCGCTGTAGTACACGTAGAAGAGGCGCTGTAGTACACGTAGAAGAGGCGCTGTGGTACACGTAGAAGAGGCGCTGTGGTACACGTAGAAGAGGCGCTGTAGTACACCATGTTTAAAATTCATTGCTGAAATATCTCTTTTCATTTTACACTTCTATCAAATGACCTACTTTGTAAACCATATTTAGGTCAGTATCGGGTTTGTTTACATTCGTGTCTGACATTCTGCACCTTTTTTAACCAGGTAAACAAAGCACACCTGTCTGTACAGGTAAAAATTATGTCAATTTTGATAGCTGATATCTGTTAAGAACAATGGACCCATTGAATAGTTCTGATGAAAGGAAGTCCTTGTTTTAATCTCATAGATATCACTGACAAATTGTAGGCAGATAGAGGATGCTTCAAACAGTCCTCTATCTTGTTCAAATATTTTAAAGTGGTGGAAGAGATAATTCTTATTTTTCCTTGTGTATTATATTTTGTGTATGATATTTTGTGTTTTAGGCAATCCTATTCAAAATAACTTTTGTTGTTTAATACAATTTAGGTTTGTTGTTGTGTAATGTTTTTACAATTTGAAGCTAACAAGTTTTATCAATTATATTATCTAAAAGTCAGTAGACATGCAGAATTTTGAAATTAAAAAAAAAATCAAATCTATTTCGTTTCCTACCAATTCTCTAACTCGTAATCAAGGGCTCGTTTCTTCCTATTATATTTTTAATATCGATATCTCGGGGTTGTTTTGGCAACGGTTGGTAATCCTCTAGGGGGTCTGCGTCATTGGAACAGCTTAGATTTACGTACATACCAGGATCACAGTCTAAAGTAGCGTGTCCCTTTATGACATTAACCTGTTATACGTCAGCGTGAACTCTGTCCTCAGACCGCGATTGCAGTTATTTGTTGAAACCATGCGACACAATAAAAGTTCAGCCTGGAGATTATTAACGGTTTTCGGTTTCGAACCTTTCAAGCAATACCTCCAAAAACAACAAGAGAATACCGGAGTGTCAACAGAACCATAATTCAAACTCAAAATCGATAAAAGAACAAGGAGAATCAGACCAGGTGTTCCGGAATGGTACGCGTCTTATGCTTCGTCGATGACCTCCGTCATGTTTATCTAAGCCAAATCCAAGTAATGTCACGTCTTCCCATCAAGACTTTGACAAAAAAACCACAAGGCACTCTAACGAGCATAATCAAAGACGTCAACCTTCATATCACACAAAGACGTCAACCTTCATATCACACAAAGACGTCAACCTTCATATCACACAAAGACGTCAACCTCCATATCACACAAATGAGAACCCTATTTCCCTGCGAGATCCTGATGGTGACCATACATGTACCCTTGTCCATACTCTTCATCAATCTGCATCTTTGGGAACCCTATGTGTAAGTTTGTCTGTCAGCAGTCGACATCTATCACGGAAGTCATGCTATTCGGAAATATCCGAATAACTTATAAAGTGTAAAACTTTATTAAACGTTCATCCTATCAAGAAATTGGGTTTCAACACATATTCTGATATTGTGAATGAGAACGACTGCATGAATACGGGAAAGGATACGGTAGCATGGCATCTCACCCGGGAGTGCCTTTCTGATAACCGTCTACCCAGAGGTGCCAAGCTGAAAGTGTAGTTTTAAAAAAGACACAAAAGTGCATAATCTAATTCCAATTTGTTTATGTTTGGTCCTCTCCTGATGTGTAGAAAGGATTATTGGAAGGGTAATACTTTAGCTCAACATTTGATGAAAGATGTCCTCCCCGAATGGTGTATGCAGAACGGATGGATGGCTTAAAATGGACCGAACTTAACGTGCTCAGTGCAAGAATCATATTCCTGTTGGGTGCGTAAGAATGCTTTGCATCATTTGAAAGATGGATTTGTTTCATTAATCGTCTGTTTCCGAACTAAGTGCATACGTATATTCTTTACAAAGACATGATATCCCTTTCCTCCCAAAAAACGTCATTAAACATATACATTCACGATTTACTCGACTGCCACGTACAATTGCCATTATTGGGAAATTGCGTTTATCGAGTGTTCAGCCTAACGCGTTTTATAGTACTTCTTGCACATTAGCTAAAGTCCAAATATACATGCTATGATTGTTTATAAGCCCAATGTATATTAGACAAAATGAAAGATCCGGGTGTTTCAATGGCGGTATTGCAGACCAATCGAAGCCTCTTAGAACTGCCTCCCCATGACGAGAGCTCCTAGGAAGGGTACCATACGTATCCACTGGTACGATCACGAAATCAAGTGTTTATCTGACAAAAGTTTCAATGAGCAGCGAGAGTAAATAAAATTGACTCTGAAGTATGTTAAAAATATTGACATTTTTTTCATAGATAAACATTGACATTTAGTACATTTAAATATTTGTGAAGTTGTATGCACTACGCATGCTGGGTAACGATAGAAATGTACCGGTCGACCCAGATATGGATTTTTCTGATTCCATGGCGGTTGAGTGTAGAACAAATGCTCGGTATTATTAGACATATCTGAGCCCTTCCCTCTTTGACTTTGATGCATCACTCACTTCCGGTATGAGGGAGTGACTTCCGGTTTATGTGGGTGTGTTGACGACGGAGATGATGGTTGTACATAATTCCAGTTCTCTATCGTGAAAGGTTTTATGAGATATTTTGTACCTAAAATTGATACGTTACTCATGAAGAATCGAATAAAATAGAGCATTACGATGTCTGTATGATTGCTTAGGATATTGAAAACCATTGACGATTGCTTAGGATATTGAAAACATTGACGATTGCTTAGGATATTGAAAAGCTAGCAAATCTTCTCCAAGGCATTTAGATTTGTTGCACCGATAAACAAAAATGATCATCCTTACCAATGATAATATCTGTACTTCCATCATTGGACGCATTTAAACGGACGTTTGTGACCAGTACAGACAGAGTAAAATGTAATGGATGTGGGCGAGAATAAAATACGATAATTAGAAGAAGAAAAACACGGTAAATAGTCTCGTCAACTCCGAAATACTTATGTAGAGATCCATATCGGGGTAAGAATATTTTACAAGAGTACTCTTCCCATATAAACCGCATTAAAGAAGGTAAATAATTGCACACGTAAAGGACGTCATAAACATACTTCTATAGTTTGTCATAGATGTAATATAAATGGCCCAATAGTCGGAAACTACCACTACTGATATCAACTGGAAGTTAAAAAAGCAGTTGTTGATGAAGGACAAAGAATGAAACGATAAAGAAACATTGCAATTTGATGAACAGATAAGTGTTGGGTTCTTCAATGCTCCGTCAGCAGTGGATATATGAAGAAGCACAAGAATCAGCAGGGACCCTATATCATCAGCCTCGTGCAATCGTTCTAAAGAAAGAACAATTCAAATGTTTTCTATAATTCGCGAACGGGCGAGGCCTGTGTTGGTCAAGTAATGGAGCAGTGGAAACATGGAGAAATAATAGCTGACGGTTTCAATACGCAAATTCAAAGGAAAGTCAATTATTGTCGCCAAAGTACTACACTGTGCACTACATACAATCTCTCTGATGAGCCAATGGGTTGAATATGACGATACAACGTTACTGGGGGAAATACTTTTAATACAAGGGTAAAAGCAAAACATTTTTGGGACGAACAAGGTGGACAGTCTGTTCAAGATATCCAGGGATGTGTTGTACTGTTTGTCAATATCGCAAACAATCGTACATTGTCTATCAAGTTTGGGAGATTAGTGCGCAGAACTTTGATGTTCCCGCCACGGTTCTAGAGCAGACGACAGATAGCTGTACCCAATGTATATTGCTCTATCAAATACTTTCGACACATTTGCTGGACTCGGAAATATAAATGAGAAAATTATTGCTGTGTTTTGCGGTTTATTACTTTGTCCCCGGCATATCAGTCTGCATCGGGACTCAACTGCAGTAAAATAAACGTCATATTGATCCGTGCTGTTTTTCTCTTTTTTTTCCCTCCAGAATATCTGAATGTGATCCTCGATATTTTTAGCTCTCGAGCTGGACACAAACATTTCGAAACTTATTTTTCAACTTTTGTGGTTAGAATTTCATTAAAGAAATCGAGGCCTCGGAGTTGACGCTTGTCGTAGTTCTAGTAGAGTTAATGGATAAAGTACCACTGCATCCGTTATCATCGCGAGGAAGAGTCTCAAATTCGATCTGTTTTATTTTTACTTGAATAATTCTCTCCTAGATATATATATGATAAAACAGCAAAGAGGAGTTTTTCTTGCTTATAATTACTTCCCTTTTCAAGACATTCCTCCCTCACTTTAATGGCTCGATAGCAATATTGGTTAAATGTAAGATTGACAGTGTATAGGCCCAACGTTTGATCCCTCTAGTTTTTGTTTGGGCTTTTTTCTGTTTTCCAGTACCCAATTTCTATAATTCTGTAATATGCATCGCAAAGTGTGATTTATACACAGCACATTTGTATGCAAGAACCTAAGTATTAATAGAAGCGACAACAGTCATAAGATATTTTAACTTGATGTACGATTAAAAGCCCCAGATTCCAGGACGTCTGTGTTTGGTTTGTTGGCTCTACACTTTAGTACAACTTCACGTAGAAAGGTCGACTGGAAACAACACCTGAACATGTTCACTACTGGACAGAATCGGCATGGAACTTACAGAGGGAACTGAGAATTCCTGAGACTCTCCTGGCTTACGCTGAACAGCGTGATATTGAACCATGCTTATCTTGAACCTACAGTGTACTGAACAACTTATATCTCTGAGTTGTTGTGAACCAGAAACTGTACAAGATGCCAGGACGCCAGTCTTTGACATGTTTGCTTTACACTATAGTACCCCTTTACACTATAGTACCCCTTTACACTATAGTACCCCTTTACACTATAGTACCCCTTTACACTATAGTACCCTTTACACTATAGTACCCCTTTGAGCAGACAGGTTGACTGAATGTTGTGTAACACAAGAATTGTTTTAGTAAAATGACAGAATCAATCTGGAACTCCTAGAGGACACTGAACTCGAACCCCTACATGTAGACCCTCCAGTCAGCAGCTGACCAGGGTGTCACTGAACCCCTACATGTAGACCACCCAGAGATGTTGTGAACAAGACAGTGTACACGATTCCAGGACGCCAGTCTTTGATATGTTTGCCTTACACTGTAGTACCCCTTTGAGCAGATAGGCTGACTGGAAACACCTGAACGAATTGTTTTAACAAAAACCAGAAAAAATCTGGATCTTCTATGGAAAACTGAACAGAACCCCTACATGTAGACCCTCCAGTCAGCAGCTGAGCAGGGTGTCACTGAACCACCGTCAAGCTGTTTAACGGATATAAACCCTGAGGTGTTGTGAACCAGTCGTTGATGGCAAATCGAGGGAGAATTCTATGATCTCGACTTTGTTTACATTATTCTTTCAAGTTTTCTGTTGAACACGGGTTTGCAGCACATTTGATGTATGCGTATGTAACGTACTTGTATGCTATATATAAATACCTCTATGTGTTTGAGAACCTGCAGTTTATCTTCTCTGAAATACAAAACATCTGGAAGATGTGTGATAAACGCTTACATTGATACTGTTAAAATAGATAGTTCTATTTGATAGTTATCAAAATCTTGTATCATGATCATTTTTTTTTTATTTACAAATAAAAAAATTATCGTTATCTCCGATCTTTGTCTTATTGTTATATAGCTTTCGAGCTCTCATAATCATTGACATTCCCTCAGTCTCCTAGAACCCGACAAAGATTCATAACAGTAGAGTATAAAAACGTAATAGTGCTGTTACTGTTGATATTTCTCTTCTTGTTTTATAAATATTTTTAAATTCTCTTATTGTTTTATAAATATTTTTAAATTCTCTTATTGTTTTATAAATATTTTTAAATTATTTTATTCCGAACTGATGCTTCAACACTTGTCGATATCTTCCAAACGGCGATAGAGCGTGATGGCGTGATTTGCCGGGTGATAGAGCGTGATGGCGTGATTTGCCGGGTGATAGAGCGTGATGGCGTGATTTGCCGGGTTATGTACACTAGTTGGAGATGAGATCGTTTCAGATCACGAGACATGACCAGATATACATTTGACGTATTCTACCTAATAGCAATCCTTCATGTTCGCCGGAAAGTGCCGACGGTATGTCACTGCATGATCATCTGAGGCGACTTATGTGACACCATTCAGAATATCGATGGTCTTATGTGTTTTCTACTTATGATACTTGGGACAAAACCAAATTAAGTCTACGGCATTCATTGTAACACTTCATCGTCCCACTGCATGATCGTGCGAGGCGACTAATGAGCCCCTTCAGAATATTGATGTTCTTCACTTCAGTGTCTTCTACTTAAGAGACATCGAAGAAAAGAAAATTAAGTCTGCTGCATCCACTGAAACACTTTATCATTGACTTTTACCAGATATGTTTAGTGTATAATATCATACCTTTAGCCGTTAGCCATTTTCTATCAATACTCTTTTTGCAGCACGAAGACAGATAACGTGGTTAAACTTAATCGTGTCATTCACAATGAACTATCAAGATGGCAAAATCAGTGTTATAGTGAATAAAGAAGGAAATATTAACTTGGGAGGTCGGGGTATATTCTATCTTTCCCTGGGGTATATCTTCGACCTATATTAACATTTCGGGTGTCGTTGATGAAGCAGAAGTCATTTACTACTCTTTGAAACACCTGGTTTTATTTTCCTTGTTATATTTGTATCAATGGGGTCAATGTTAATCTTTCCTTCGTTCAATTTTTGACCTAGATTTATCAAAACAGAGTTCGGATTCTCGTGTGGCTGGTTATTGCTGTCACCAATTGAAATCAGGGTGACGTCATCAAACGTGAAAATTATCGTAATAACATGCAAATATAAAGATTGACATTTATTTTGATGTCGTTTATTTTACAAGAAACAAGAACTTATCATAACGTTTGAATGGCAGGTTTTCCCTGTAATGGATTTATCTGTTCAACCCCTAGCTTGTAGAGAAGCTACTTGGTCTGAACCGGAAGCGAAACTATTGAAGGTATTACGATTGATAGTCAGGTAATGCCACGATGAATGTGGGAAGTTGGAGTATAACCTGTTCCTTTCCTCAGAAACAATCACCGTTTAGTAATAAGAGAAAAATTAGCATTCTCCACTACAGGGATTAAGAACTTTAGACTTGACATTAAGTAGTCTTATCCAGAGGGAGACATTATACATTATTTCCCTTGTGGTAGGAAAACACGATTCCTTGTTTCTCTGAGGTTTATCATGTTTCACGAGTGCGAAGCCCGGGTTAAACATGATTAATCGATCAGAAACAAAGAACTGTGTTCCTCTACCACAAAGGCAAAGCAAATTTTGTTATGCCGAAATATAACAATAAGCTA
The DNA here is from genome assembly GCA_032359455.1 of Chlamys rubida. NCBI lineage: Eukaryota > Metazoa > Mollusca > Bivalvia > Pectinida > Pectinidae > Chlamys > Chlamys rubida. The sequence continues at coordinate 8,602 of JAUMHH010171591.1, read as the reverse complement.
AAAGTGAAGATGATTAGGTTGACGCGTCTTTTTTTTTTGTGGTTTTTGCCCATATTTTCTATAGAGGTTCCGAATAAGGGAAATATGATCCGGGAGACTCGAACGCGTGGGGGCGACATGATGTTTTATTGTCCCGTCATGTGATTAATGCCATCCAATCAGACACGCTGCTGTTATAAAGGTGAGGTAATCTAAATTGTTATCCAATAGAAACAGCAGATCAAGTTTAAGAAAAAGTTATGCTACTTTATAGGATTTCAAAAAAACAACTGTTATACACATGCAATTGGATGAAGCAATCAACTCGTTTTCTTTATTTCCTTGTGTACATGTGTTTTCCTTATTTTCTTGTTTCCAATTGTTACGTTTCATTTTACCGTCAATAAAACTTGATATGTCAATTCTCCCACTCCACAATTATCGCTGAAAACGTTACAGACCGCCAACCATTCATGTATCTCACGACCCGTTAGTTTGCGTAACTTTTTTTCAATCAAACCTACTAAATAAATAAAGTTCCTTTCTATTTATAAATAATCAACCTTTGTTTGAATCAGCTATTTGCACTTTGTAGTAATCGCTTTTTTTATATTTACAATGCATTTCTTTCCTTACCAGACAGTCGCCATATTGACTCTGACGTCACAGCGCGAGACCTCGTGTCTAGAGAATTCAGTGGTTGGTGCCTCGACCGTAATTACGTGTACATTCCCCTAATGGGTAGACTAATCACTCTGATTCAGAATTAACCAAGTCAAGGTGGACTTTATGGAGGTACCGACGATAACGTACAATTACAATAATGTTTTAAATTGTTATACTTTTCATCCGAATTGTATGTTTGGGGGTTTAACATGGGGTACATGTATGCATGGCGGATATAATAAATACAAATGCAGCAATGATTTAGAAAAGAAACAGTCTCCGTAAAATATTGGCTATTGCAATGTCTTTCACCCCCCCCCCCCTGATTTTAATAGATTGGTCGGAATTAAGTTAATATTTAATCGATTTTTATCAATCATGTATAAGTTTGTTAGATCTAGGGACAACAAATGGCTGCGGTATGATATAGTGTTGGATATAAAGTATACAATAGAATGTTTAAGTTCTACAAAGTTTCTGAGTATGATAAAGTAAAACAATGAACAGGTTATCTGAAAGTAGTCTGTGTAATACAATGTACAAGATATAATAGTTGCTGAGTATAATGTAATACAATGTACAAGTTATAATAGTTGATGAGTATAATGTAATACAATGTACAAGTTACAATAGTTGCTGAGTACAATGTAACACAATGTACAAATTATAACAGTTGATGAGTATAATGTAATACAATGTACAAGTTATAATAGTTGCTGAGTACAATGTAATACATTGTACAAGTTATAATAGTTGATGATTAAATGAATGTAATACAATGTACAAGTTATAATAGTTGCTGAGTACAATAAAATACAATCTACAAGTTATAATAGTTGCTGAGTTCAATGTAATACAATGTACAAGTTATAATAGTTGATGAGTACAATGTTATGCAATGTAATACATTTACAAGGTATAATATTTGCTGAGTACAATGTAATACAATGTACAAGGTATACTAGTTGATGATTACAATGTTATAAAGTAACAAGTTTTACATAAATTGAAGTAAAACGTGTATAACACGATAAACAAGAGATCCAAGACACGTAATACCATACTGATCAGTGAACAGCGTGTCTGAATGGTCTAATCGCCTGATTTAAAATGCATTACCATTACTGAGCCCTGGTTATACAATATATTGATATATATAAACTGTGGAAAGCAAGCATCAGTCTGGGTGAATTTTTGTCTTATTTCTGATATGGATAATTATTATAACCGTTTTCTGAGGGACAGGTGACTATATGGTTCCCCTGGTTATAACGCAAATCTTTAACCTTTTGAGCATCTCCCTCGGGAGGTATTATTGACCTCAGGGGAATACGTAATAAGTCTGGATTTTTGCTTCTCGATACCATACGAAGCACTCAGACGTGGTCTGGTTAATGCAGGTTTCCAAATTACACAAGGTTTTATATGAACTTAGGTGTGCTGCCTAGTTTATGGTTAAATATAGTTTATGCCAAATATCATTTTTTTCACATTTATTATGCGAAATTCACGAGTAGATTTTACATGAAATTAAATTTTGAGATTGAATTTAAATTTAAAGCAATCGTAAGGTAGTTGAATTTTTCCTCAAGACTGTATAGAGTTTCTGACGTCGATATTATACAATCTAAATGATCGTAACACACACACACACGGGAGATCGCACCTTTGACATTTGGTAATAGATAAAGTATGGTAATAGATAAAGTATGGTAATAGATAAATAGATAAAGTATGGTAATAGATAAATAGATAAAGTATGGTAATAGATAAAGTATGGTAATAGATTAAGTATGGTAATAGATTAAGTATGGTAATAGATTAAGTATGCCAAAATTGAATTAATGAGTAATGAAACGATTAAAAATAACTGTTTTGCAACTGAAAAACAGTAATATAAAATAAAACGATAAAATAGATTATACACCCCCTGGGGAGCCCCATATGACCTTACGTAAGAAACAATTATATGCATTTCGACATCACAATTAATTGACGATTTTACTGTTATACATTATTGCTGGAAATATTTCTGTCTGAAATGATATTGAGTTATATTGAAACATATGTTGTCAGCTTGATGATATATCTGTTGTTTGCTACACTTTACAACCCTCCAGCTTAATTATCAAAACATTTTATTTCTTTATTTTATTCATCTTAATAGTTGGATATCAAAAGAAAGACATTATGGATAGTTATTTCGTATGTGGGTGGGGTCGGGGAGACGATATTTGTGACTTCTGCTATGTTAAGATTATCATACTTTAAAAACAAACATCCCTCATTGTTTACTTCGCCCTGAGATGAAACGTAGGCTAGATATATAACATAGACACATACTTAACAACATTACTCTGGTATTTACACCGCTTCTTTGTGAATGATTCATAATTCAAACTATTAATCTTAACAGTTCCATTTTCCCACGAGAAAACAGATTGTGTAATTCCCGTTATTAAACTGTAATAAATTGTAGACTTCATTTCATCGTCTGCATGTACCAAACATTGTGTAAAGACTTAGTATAGACAGAGGCAGTTTCATTTAGTTGTTGGCGCGACATATCATTATTTACTTCCGGTTATGCTCACACAGCGAATAATAACTTCCGGTAAAGGACATTCCTCAATATAGTTTGAAGTCTTGCACATATGTCGGTGCTTTTACAAAAACAGCGAACATATTGGTCACAAAATATTCCCAGAAACTTCATAAAAGTATTCTTATAAATCCTTTCTAAAATGGCTGTTATTTATCATTCAGATTCAACACCAGCCGAATGAACAACTCCCAGTAATTGCGATATTTCTAGCAACACGTATGAGAAAATCATTAAAACCAAAAGTAAACGTAATCCTAATTGTTGTCCACTAACCAGTAATTAAAGACTTAAGAGATTATCAAACTGGAAACAGGAAAATTGAAATTTAGAAATGAAGGTTTTGTTTTTTCTTCCTTTTGACCAAAACCCTGGCTGGTGCCGTTTTTCATGTATAACAAAAACTTATTTGAACGTTTCTGTATACGTCTCTATGCAAATACTGTTATTTGAACCACAACAAAATACCTTTACCATAAAAGCATTGATAGAATTTCTGTAATATTGATTTGTATTTATTCACATTGTCGCGTTTTAACCCGCAACAAATCTGAATTTTTGAGGAGAAATTCTGTTTCACAACGTTCATTGCCACTTTTATGAGAAGTTTTATTGTGAAAAATGAAATGTATTTTGAATTAAATGATTAATTACAGACTAATCTCTCGGCGTGATGAAGTTGAGCATGCGTTCTGACAATATAGTGTTTGTAGGTGTGACTCTATTTCGAGGATACCTGTTACAATATTGTGTGAAGGAGATAGAAAAAGAAACACACATTCCAAACAGAAGCCGGGAACACCTACTGATCTTGAGTGTTATCATTGAAACTCAAATAAAACCAGTGTCTGCTTACCAATGCCATAGTGTGAAAGGAAAATTAGCTTCGCGACGGACTTTTATGAACGTTTGCAAACACGCCCCCTTCTTCGAGTTCCGTCACTTGTCTCGTCAGTTCGGGTATCGGGGGGGCAGGACCCCTCCCGTACCATAATTGGTCATTTAGTGGCGTGTTTTCCACGGCCTATATGGTGGTCTTGCTATCAAGCCGTAGCTATGCGTGACCGGACCCAATAAAAGGCAAGCTTAGGTTTCACTGGCGGTAATCGGACCCAGCATTAATGGCTTATCAAATACCTGTTGATGGTTGACTGTAATAAAAACACTTTTTTTAAACTTTGTCCTTGGCGTTGTAAGGTGTGACCGTTGTATACATATATGACAAGTATTTTATATGCAGGTCCGTTTTATGTGTTATTTTAATAGTTTGTCAGTGGTCATCTGTCGTCTTTGTGTATTTGCCTGACTGACCACAATTATATTGTCCTTAAACGAGTGACCAATATACTTTATACCGGGAAGTTTTCGCTGCAATTAAATTTTCGCCTTTTTCGCCCTGTGTAATAAATAGATAAATAAATATACAACATTTGATATAGCGCCCTATCTAACTAACATAAGCCACTCTAAAGCGCTTTACAGTACATAGATATACAATTATTACAATTAGCATATATACATTAATCAATACAATTTTTTGAGGAATTTGCAGGAGCTGCCTTAGCAGGCGCTTACTACTAGTCCTATGCCACCTAGCTAATATCTCCTTATGTGTGTATGCCCGCGCGTGTGCTGGATATGTAATGTGTTCTGTTTGTAGTGGGACCGTGCTTCCAACGGCATCATTTATAGTGCCACCTCAATTGAATGCTACAGCACAGATACCGCAACATCCACTCCAGACCAATTCATACTCCACCTAGGTTGTTGGAGTTGTGTGGGCAGGAGAAAAACACTTTCTCTGAATATTCATGCGTACGCCGACTTCGGGGATCGAACCCCGGCCGGCTGCGTGGAAGGCCGGAGTGTTACATTCTGTAACCACTCTACCAATCCGCCCATGAGGGCGAATTTATCAGCGAACAACATGTTGTAAAGAACATAACAACATAGTTGCTGAATCTGAAGGGCGAAATTAGCACCAGCCGATATTGGAATTTACGGGGGAAGACCGAATACTTCGTGAAATATTGTTTTCAAAATTTGGGGTAAGTTCCCCCTACAGTATATCATATGATATTTTCAGCAGTTGCTAAGCTGATGATACTGCCCTAAAATTCTATTGGCGAGAATACAGTATACCGGGAAATGTTTCGCCCTGTCAAACTTTCGTCCGTCGCCGGTAAAATCCATAATCGCCCATTTTAATTTAACCCTTTACATTTAAATAAATACTATGCATATCATTTTGTTAACTAATGTTTACTGTCATGAAAAAGTCGACCTTATTAGGGAGGGCGAAAAAGGAGAAAATCAAATTGCAGTGAACATTTCCCGGTATACAGTATACATTTTAGGGGTCTAACAAGGTAACACCTTCTATTTAACAATGCCAGCATCACCCTGACATCGCTTAGGTTTTGTGCATACTATTTTTTGCTGTCCGGATGAAGTCGGTACTGCTAGACAATAGCGGTTGGATTCGTGTATGAGCATGTACAAGTCATTGAAATCACTTCCTGTCCTCACTTTGACGAAAACATGTATTTGTGTCTAACTTGACCCGATGAAAATACGACATAAGCCACGAGGAAAGGTGGTAGTGTCAATATACCGCTAGGTGGGTGGGCCCAAAGGGAAAGAAGCAATTAGATGGCAACACATTGTTTCAATTTGTAATATTTTACAACAATTATGAAACAATTAATTTCAACTTATAATAATCACTCTTGTTGGCCGGGATGTTAGCGCGCTGGGGGTCTTAATGTTGGAGGAAACCAGAGTACCCGGAGAAAACCCACGTGCTTGGGCAGATGAGTAAATACGTTTTCAAGTCTGATCGGAGAATCGAACCCCGGCCGTTTTACTTAACGGCGAGTGCGTTATCCACTACGCCACCCGAACACCTATTATAATACAAATATATCTGTTTTGCAGAGATAATTCAGTTAAAATATGAATTCGTCAAATTGTATTCGATTTTTGACTAAAATTGTTACAGGCATCTTCGCTAGCCAAGGGTTACGACCCGGTACGATCTACCTACCAGTAGAGATGCATGGTACATGAGTCATCTAGCTGAAATTCTCCTTTATTGTTCAGCTACATAACCTCATATTCAGGTTTTTTAAATTATATCATTATCGACTCTTAATAGGTGTTCTGATTAGGTGTGTAAATACCTTGAAATCATTCCTCTTACTTAAATGTCGAACTTCCTACTAAAATATCACTTTTGAGAAACTATGCCGCGTGGTCTCTCTGTTAACGTGACCGCAAGGAACACTTTCTCAATGAAGCAAGTAGCTACTTACGGTCAGTGATTGAGCTGTCTGTTTTTTCTCCCCTTTTTAAAAATGCTACGCTATGTAATTATGAAACATTCCCTATACTTTACAAGTATGTTCCCTATCTTACAAGTAAGTGTTGCTGTAATTGATTATAGATATATGTAATACTGTATTAGTTGAGACTATACGAATATGATAAACACCGTTATTTCTGTAATTATTTGATGACGTCACTACTAAGCTTTTCTATGTAAAATAACAACTTTCACATGGTTGATTAACTGTCTAACGATTTCAAATTCACAAAATAGTTTCGATTACTTCCAATGTGTTATTATCTTTGAAAGTACACTGCATTATTTTCAATTTCCGTAATAAGAAATAAATTCGATAAGGTACAAAATAAATTTTATCATACAAGCGGAACGAAACCAATACGTTCAAACATGAATGGTTCAATTGTATTACAATGGGCGATCATTTGCATATCAAACTGATGACTTGAATGTTTATACATGTAACGTATTCAAAATTAGACACAAAAAATATTTTCAAAATTGGTTAACACACCTCTGATGACATTAGCATCACCAAGAGCCCTTGATTTCTGCACTCCAGTTTTACGAAAATAAACCTAACCAAGCGCGCCTAGCTTTCGGGTGCACTTGGTTCTTTTTCTCCGAACTATTCTTATACATTCAATCACAACATAAAAACACATTTCGCGTCAGACTGTCTCCGGTCTAATCCGTATACCCATTTCAAGTTACAGATTTAAAAGTGTATTAAACATTACATCATAATGCATTATCATTTTTGAGAAACTCGAACAGAATATAAATATATATGTATATTTCAACAATGCCGATTTGTCCTCAGACACATAGGAAAGCGAAACTTTGGCAATTTGTTTATTACCAAGTAATTTTCGTAAAATTCAGAAAATATTTTATTTATCTTCTAGAGGAATATACACGGCTACATTCTATCAGCCGCGTAAAGACACGTGTAAATATACAAATGTATGCTTACTTCAAAGATGAAATGTTAATAACGAAATTGATGAGTTTACGAACCAAATATTGGCCGTGTTGTCTGCGGAATTCTATCACAGTAATTCGTGAAAATCGTTACACTAATTCAATAACGAGAAGGATTTATTGTAAAAATGTCAAACACAAACATTAGTACATGTTTATGTAGTAAAAACCCAATATTTCAAGGTTCATGATTCTTGTAAGGTCAAGATGGTGTCTGTTAGAGCCGGCCTAGCGCCTGTCTGCACCTACATGCAAGCATCGACTTCTTTGAGAAAATTATGTTCCTGTTTTTGATTATGAAATCATAGCGAAGGTTCATTTCGCTTCGTGATATATGTTTTTACAAATACTCCAATTCATGATAAACGCATCTATCCTTGAACGAGGTTATAAGTAAGGCATTTTTCTTTAAAAATAAATACAGGTATTATGATAAGCGCATCATAACGGTTACCTCAAACTGATCATGTTGCACTTTCTGAAACAAAGAGGTTATTGGGTGCACACTGGCTTAGCTAGTTTATTGTATGACGGCTCAATTATAAGGAACAAGCAACATGTGAAATTAAAACAAGATCGCATTAAAAGAAAGACACAAAAGAGAGAAAAAAGTATCAAACATTTTGCAGTGGTCGTAATGATATTTTATAAACGACAAAAGAATCCCCGCTTATGACAAGTTACATTTTCTGCAATGATCAAAACAATTCCAGATACTTATAACGACATTTATCAAAAGACTGTTAAGAATTGTTGCATGTACAACATTATTGCGTGTTTATCTAAAGACATGGCTTACTGTACTTGATTTGTAACTTGCTATATTTACATTTGCGCTGCAATACACTATATGAACAAAACCAGCAGAAATGCATTTCATTTGAGTATATTTACATTTGCGCTGCCGCCGCCATCTTGTTTTTGAGTTGGGGACGTCACGTTGGAAGGTGTTCTTTTTTAGCTGGTCGCACCCAATTCTCACCTCGGTAAGATGTGTTTGGGGCTTAAAAAAGTTGTTTAAAAAA
>JAUMHH010171569.1:0-11076 GCA_032359455.1 Chlamys rubida | reverse complement strand
TTAATACAGGTAGATTTAATACAGGTAGATTTAATACAGGTAGATTTAATACAGGTAGATTTAATACAGTGTAGATTAAATACAGGTAGATTTAATACAGGTAGATTTAATACAGGTAGATTTAATACAGTGTAGCTTTAATACAGTAGTATGATGCACAAACTGGAGAAAATCACTTTAAACTTGTAACATATGACCGGCACAGTATCACTTGGTTATATGTCCACATTATTTACTTTATGATATAAAATATTGTTTGATTTGTTCAATGTCAACTGCATGTGCTATATATCTTTATTTGTAAAATAATGAGAAAAGTAACACGTTACAAAGAGTTTGGAAATATGGGTTACTATAACAGCAAATTAATGAATAGACAGAAAATATCTACTAAGTATATGTTATAATGTAGTTTAAAAATATGTCTTTTCAGAAGTGTATAACAGTATATTTAGGGGATCCTAGAAACGGTATACTTTTCATCAAATGTACTTCAAGGTAAAGTCTGTAAATATCAATATCTAGAATTACGTTTCAAATGACAAAGAACTACCATTTGATATTGTAAGTGTATACAAGTATCTTAACGTGTAAGCAGTATATGTTAGTATAGTGTGTTTGTGTTAACACTATGCTAGTATAGTGTGTTTGTGTTAGCACTATATGTTAGTATAGTGTGTTTGTGTTAACACTATGTTATTATAGTGTGTTTGTGTTAGCACTTTATGTTAGTATAGTGTGTTTGTGTTAGCACTTTATGTTAGTATAGTGTGTTTGTGTTAGCACTTTATGCTAGTATAGTGTGTTTGTGTTAGCACTTTATGTTAGTATAGTGTGTTTGTGTTAGCACTTTATGTATGTAAAACATCTGTAACGAGTACACACTGCATTGTTTTTTATGGAAGCGAAACACTACTTCTCAATGTTATCATTGTGTCAGTAAATCGCTTTTGGCTAGTGATATCACTATAATTCACGGAATTATATAATCCACAAAATTTTACCTTTGAATTCTTTCATCCGGAAGCCGTCTTCTTACTGATATTTTGTCGCTTACATATTTACTGAACTGATGCTGTTCAAACATCTTGTTGTATTTTTCTTTCTCGACAGGTGGTAAGTCTTTTGTGTTGATCACGTAGGACTTTCCCATTTCACCTGTAAAACACAAAATAGATACCTAGTAACATAATACTGATCCGAGGGAATAGATGCATTTCTCTAAAAATGGAAACTCTTGCTTGTGGGTGAGTAAGGGTTGTAGCCTTTAAAACTGGTTGTGTTGGCGATGGTTCTGATTGATATATATCCAATATATCTTTTATTCATTTATTCTATAAGTAGATATCAGCGGGCCAAATGTTTACTCCCGTATTTCACTTTTACAGTAAAATATAGTTCACGTGCGTTGAAGATTCATGTAGATAACCATGTTAAATGTTTTACTTCCTGTAATTAGAATATCTATAACCAGTTGGTATAGTTGTGTAAAACATATTACATGTATTTGATATTTGTTAGTATATGTATCTAATATATAATAATAATAAAGGCTTTATTTATTCTTGATAACATATTGAGCATGAAGCTCATCTTACATATGGTCAAGATACAATGTATGATAAAATGTACAATATTTACAGCTATATAACTATAACCAGTTTGATTAGTAGACGTGTCTTGAAAGTATATCGATATATAATGTCTTAATATGGACATTGTTTGTAATAGGAATAACTCATTTTTAAGCATACAAATCTGTTTTCGATATCTATAATATACTTGCATATCATGTGATGTTTAAAAGCAAATTCCAAATGTGAATTGCATCTATTTGATTTTTTATAACCAATTTGTGTATAACTTATATACATATTTATAAAATGTTATATGATTTTATAGCTGCAAAAGACAAACAACGAGTTGGGCATTTGATATCTCATAAAATTCAACTTTAATAATGATTTACTAATTAGATAGTGATTAAATGATACTAGTGACATAAGGTTGTGAATAATCATGACATTTTGTTGCTATAGAAAAATATACATTAGTTAACATTCAAGTACAAGTAGAATATATGTAAATTATATAACACATTACATTTATCTTACCTGGGGCGTCTGGTGATGCTCGCGGTTCGATAGCGTCAAAATCTAAGCCCAAGGGATTGACAAACTCCTGCTTTTTGTTTTTAGACTTATTAGACTTTTTCTTGTTCCCTTGATTCAACTCACTATCCCCATTAGCATTCTTGATGACGTCCTGTATCTGCTGCAGGACCTTCTTCATCGGGTCGGCTTCTTTCATCTGTGCAGCTTTTTCTTCCGGGTTTTCCTGCTGTTGATTTCCCTGCCCGGGCTGTTGAGCGTTTTTCTGCTGTTGATCCTGCTGTTTAAGAGGTTTCGTTTCAGTAATTTTTGATTCCCTTTTCTCTTCCTCTTGGTGTTCCTGTTGGATTACACGTGGAACTGGTGCTGGTTTCTCATTTACTTCGTGTGGTGCCTCGGGAACTTTGTTATCATTGATTTCCGGAACGTCTGGTTTCAAATCGGCCCCTTTGTCTTGATTTTCATTCTTTGATTCCGCCGTCGATTTATAGTAAGAGTCACTTTCGGTATCATCTCCAACGTTAGCCTCGTCAACAAGTTTAGGATCTACTTTATTACCATTGTCTTTTAATTTCTGAATAAATGGCGATTTTTTTCGCGGGGGTTGATTCAGCATATCATTTATGTAAGGTTTATTGTTTAAAACATCATTTTTGTTCACATTTCCTGCAACTGATTTTGTCAGCTTGAATCTATCTCTGTTCATTGTTAGATTTTTCAAATAATCATATTTGATATTATGTTTTGAATTATGATTATTATCAGGATCATTTCTAGAATCTTGATTGCCTAAGTAAGGCCCTAAATGATGCATTTCATCCAGATGTTCGTATTCTTGATTGTATTCCCTAAGCCTGCGCGACTTCATCAGTTCCTCGTGGTACATCACGATCACTATGGTGATTGAAAGCCAGACAAACGACACAACAAGGACTGTGCCACAAACAGTTTTCTGGTAACTCCGTCTCGCCATGGCACGTGCTTTATGTATTACTTCCGGTTCAGTGTGGATTTAACATCAAATCTGATGACTTTGTCATTGCTTCAAGACAACATGGAGATACTGCACATTGAAACGTATCATTGTTCCTGCAAAAATAATAATAAGTTAAGTAAAATATTCTAAAACATTGTGGTACAAATTAATGAACATAAACACGCATCTAAAATAGAAACATTGTCAATATTGTAGAGACTGCTTTTGATAGATTTGGTTTTCCAGCTGGTTTCGGCAATATACTGTTTAATTATATAAACCGTAATGTTTAGGTTTTAGAGTAACAAAGGAGTTGTGAAACTTCCATAACCATTAGAAGAAGATTTGAAACATTTTCCGAATAATAAGACAGTTCCATTCTAGGTGTGTGCCTGTGGTATGTAATTCTATTAAGTGGGATCACTACCATCTTTCATCCTTCTTATAACACATTCAGAAACAGAAATCGTTAAAGGATAATATGTTGTGGAGGTATAACAGCTGAAACGTCTTTGAAACCCGAAAGAAAACACGTGTCTCTACTTAGCATCGATATTGTATCCAAACACGATACACAACTTTATATAAACTTTTACTGACATTTTTTACAGTAACTTGCTACACACAATACATTGACATTTAAGTAAGGGAAATGTGACATAGTGTGGCATTTTTTATTGTATTTAAACACAGTTATAATAAACGTAACCAAGTTGATGCCCGGCAGGTGGTTAAAATCTAAATACAAATTTAATATAGACGGATGAAAAACCAAGCAAGCAAAGTCGATGTAAATAACTGATAATTCATACTCTTCTCAATAAAATAATTTGTTTGTTTGTTTGTTTGTTTGATTTTGTTTAACGTCCTATTAACAGCTAAGGTCATTTAAGGACAGCTGTGCACGTATTACGTTACGACTTGATCAATAACAATGTACAGACCGAGTAAGCAACTCCAACGTAAGCAACAAGCGAGAAAATTCATAAACTCTTATCAATAAAATAAAGCTGTGCCATCATAACAAAATCATCGTCAGTCACAAATCGATACGTATGCGCACACAATGGAGTATGTTTTTGACATACCAGATATTGATGTAAATAAATATACTTCCAATGTTCAACACCTTGGTTTCAGAGAGGCTACACGTGTTAACATATGTGCTTTATTCAGTGTAAAGGCCTAAATTGACGTAACGTTCAAAAATAGAAATATCAATTTCATAAGTGATTACCTAATCTCTTAGAAGTTTCCCTAACGGCCGGAACAGATACACACGCATGCTTATTTCTCTTTTCTATACAGCTGAGTACATATTTCACTGAATGTACATATTATACTAAAAGTATCATTTATACTGAAACTATGTATTTTTTATTTCATTTAGCTGAAAAGTGACTGAAAGTAAATGTTATACTGAAAGTACATATCATATTAAATTTACAGTTTATACTGGGAATACATCTTTCCTATTTAGTGTTACTGAAAATTCACTACAAATTTTACGATTAAATTGATTCCAAATGCAGACATACTGACATCCTGACATAAACGAATCGAAATCAAAGTTGGGATATATATACCGGTGAAGTTGTTAATAAGTTACAGACGGTAAATAAAATATGTAATGACAAACAATGAGAACTCAATATTTCAAAAGAACGCCACACAATATTGACAAATAAAAAGTAACAATATTACCTTCGATGTTTATCAGACACTCCAAGCTAATTCCTCATAATGAACCTCTTCATTTGAAATCATAGACCGGAAGTGACACGTGCATGGAATACTGGTTCACCCGCCATGTTTCAATATGGCGTCGCCTTGTGGATTAAAACAAGATCAATGGCAACAGACTGAGCAAAGTTTGTAAAGAATCAATAACAAAATAAGTCAACACAATAAAATGTCACCTTTAACAATGCATCTGCGCGTGCTTTGTTATGTTTGTTTGTTATAAGAAGTGTTAGGTATATCAATACACATCTTCATATTCCCGGTTATATCCTTCCGTATTTGGTGAAAACAAAAACTAGAAAACATGCTTTTATATCAGTTTTCATACATTTGAATAAGTGAAATATTTTTCCTGGTGGTAATAAACACATCTTATAAGAATCATTATAGACGTGTGAAACATGCCTTTGTCGAGAATAAGTATATTTCATTAAATATATAACAGTTTACATGTTCATTTTGTCATTGACTTTAACTAACTAAAGAAAGTGTTGTATAAGTATTGATCGTTGAATTGATAATGGTATCGATGTAATTTAGTTTTCCATTGAAGTAATGGATATAACCCGAGGGGTGCGACACGTACAAACGTTTACACGCGTACAATATCACTCGCGAGTATCCCGAAGGGTTTCAGGTTTCTTGTTTAATGGAGCGTCAAATGTCACATGAAAACCTCATTTACAAAGGCTTTCTTTGAACAAATACTTATATGTAAGTACAAGTTACGAACAACTTTTACACTTTGTTATTGTTTTCCCTAAAATAATAAAAATCACATAAATGCGTCTTAGAAGATGAACATAAAACACATTCAGTTGACTGCACCTTTAAAATTTTATAATGGATAAAGTATGCCCAACTGAATAACACTGCACCATAGCTGTTTCGTCCTTTAAGGACTAATCGGTGATACTAGGATATTACAAAAAAGACTAAAATCCAAACCTGTCTAAACAACTGTCAACACCCCTTAATTGATTGCATTAATTAAAAACGCAGAGAAGCATATAGTATATCAAGAATGAATTTTAGAGTGTGACAGATTTAGTTATATCAAAGAACGAGTAAGTAATTCAATTGAACCTGTTACCTGTGATTAAGTCGGTGACATCTGTTATAGTATTACCTATACAGTTGCACGGTCTGTAACGTAAATCAGATTAATATCATACACAAAGAACAACGTCTGTCCGATAGACATGGTACAGTTCACAACGTAAATAAACAAGGAAAAGATCAGTTAACACAAAAAGATAATAACAGGAACTGACAAAGCACTGAATCTAAAGGAAAGACATCACAAACACCGGTACTCACCCATACGTCTAAGGTGAACTCAGTTTACTAACACCGGTACCCACCAATAGGCCTAAGGTGACATCAGTTCCTCTGAAAGAGTGAGCGTTTCCTGTATCACTGTGGTACCCGTCAAGATGTCTCCCCTCAATTCCAGAATCTAAAACACGGAGTGATAGAGTCACCATGCAATCATTGTATATGTGTATTAAAACACTACAGTTGTAAATCATGTCATCATGACGACTATATACTTTCTTAGGTGAATTGCTGGTCGGAAATTACAAAAGAAAATAAAAAAAAATACCTGTTGTTACTCACTGCATGTAGCAAGAGGCGACCTATGTGGAAACTCCCGGCTGATTCGGGGACACCCTTTTGTGTTCTCAAATAGAGGACTCCAACATACAGCAATTGGCAACACGTCTCCTTTGACAGTGGTGCTGAGCCTTCATCGACGCGAGAGTGGTTCTGGGCTCTGTTCCCTGTTCGAGACAAACCAAAGTCTTTAAGAATGGTATTTGTTGTTTTCTGCTTGCTGTTCGGTTTAAAATGGGTAGCGGTACTATACTGGTTTACCCGTTGTAAACATAGTGTGGCTTGGTGGAATACTGTGATAACGAATCAGTGGTGCAATATAAACTCTACGGGTAGGGGATGCTAACAAGTCATCTTTGATGAAAGGGAAAATGAACGATTTCAAAATAAAAATTACGTTTTGTCATGGAGTATGGTACAGAGGTAACCGTTATTCCGACTATATTGTAGGTAAAACTCACAGAGCTTGGTAGTGAGGTGACCATTATTCTGACCATACTTTAGGTAAGATTTGTTGTTAGGTGACCATTATTCTGACCCTACTTTAGGTAAGATTTGTTGTGAGGTGACCATTATTCTGACCATACTTTAGGTAAGATTTGTTGTGAGGTGACCATTATTCTGACCATACTTCTGACCATTATTCAGAGTAAACAGTAGGTAACTGTCAGCATGTAGTGCAGTGACTTTATTATCATTATGTGGCAATTATGTGGTCATTATGTGGTCATTGTGTGGTCATTATGTGGTCATTGTGTGGTCATTATGTGGTCATTATGTGGTCATTGTTTAAACTCCACTGTAGACAAATGTCATGATAGAAGGCTAAAGAAGAGAAGTCTGCAGAAGCTTTAATTTTAAGATGATAAATAAAATGCATGTTCTCGAAATAGTTGAATATTCAACCATCAAACAGTATCAATAGATTTCAATGTAAATATTATAATATAATATGACAATATGTAAATATCTTTTCTCTTTTCTTTAATAGCCCTTGTATATTTCACTTTCATAAGAATACAAAGGTCCACTACAAGCGGCGCAGTTTATTCCAATAACAAATTTAACATATTGTGTTCCATAAAAATAATCATGCAGACAATTCCACCCTCTATGTGTGTTCTTTTTCAATAAGAAGTGTGATGTTAAAGTCATCACATTTCTAAACAAATATTCGTATCCATGACAGTTTATTAGCTTCAGCACGAGGACTGGTGGTTATTGTATGGTGATTAAATAGTATTTCTAGGACTATTTCCATTTTATCTATCACCTACATATTAAACTACAGCATAGAGTCACTCGAAATAATCTTTTACAAGGATGGAAATTTCAGACTCCAGAAGAATCGCCAGATATTTGGAAAACTCACATTTGAATGATACCGGATTGTTTACATATATTTATAAAGATAATGTAGCTACATTTTTAAGCTTTATCAACTGGTACGATGAAATCATGGAAGTTGGCAAAATATTCTTTGGCAGCAAGGTCATGTTTATGTTAGAGAAAGGTGACATCCATAATCTTGCTTTACCCTGCTTTATCTTCCTGAACTTGTAACTTGCTTCGTCAATTTCCTAGCATGATCCTCAACAGCATTCATATGGATTTTGAACCTATCTTCCAAATGAAGGGCAATGCTTCCCGATCTTTCTGGCCATTGATAAGTAAAACCTCAGAGAGTTATATATGATATAAAACTTTTAAGTTGATGTCCCCTGTAATTACAAAACCGGTTGAACTGAAATAGAATAAAATAGAACAAGAAAGCTGAGTGTACGCCATTCAACATGAAAAACTTTTGAAGAAACAATTTTAAATTAGCGTAAGGAATGGTAGGTGCACTCTGATTTCTTATTATGCGGAACATCTGATGTTACCGATGTTGTGTAAAAAATGAAACTTAACTAAAATTGCCAAATTGCGCCACATGTGATCGCAGTGTCGCATACCTAAATTTAGTTTCGTTTCCAACTTTTTAGACCTTGGTCTTTTTTGTAATGTCAATACCGAAGTTTGTGTTGAGGTACTACAAGTAGCTATATGGGACTACCTGTATGGATTACAATGCTTGGTCTTGTTATTTATAAAAAAAAATCCGAGTAATACGGGCCGATGAACAAGTATTTAGCCATGCTGAACATCGTAATTATAATACTATGGAATGTTGCCATGTTGATGACCGTAAAAGCATAGCATAGGAGTAATATCCAATGTTAATGCTATTCCTCCACTGTCGATGCCTTTTTTTCCCCATTTTCCACTTTTGGCTTATGATCGTTCTGCCCAGTACATTTGGTTTGCTTGCTGATGCCGATTATCATTTTCAATGAAAGGTACTGCACGGATTTCTATAGTTTTCTATTTAACGAATTTGAACTATATTTTCCATCTCCTGGGTTTATTAAATACGTGTGTAAACATTGTAAAGCACTGTTCTTTTGATTTTAATATCTTCATGTTCTGCTTTCCTGTAAATCCAAGACGGGATATCGCGATTGCGGTACTTGTACAATGTTTCACTGCTTGCCGTTTAAGTGCTTTGAACAGATAATTGGCATTTGGTAGGGAAAACCTTCAATCCGCTGGGCGCGCGTGTAGTGTAACGTTTTTAGTTTGTTCCTAAAGGCCGACACATCTTTTAACAAAAGTACCGAAACCTTTCAAGAATGTTCGGAGAAAAGCATTTCCATTTTTACAATCATCACCGGTGCAGGTCAAGAGGGAAATAGCTTCTCGCTGTATGAGCTCGCGTGATTTTTATGATGCAGTTATGACTGGGATGTCCAACCCTGGGATTTTCATCCACGACCTGTTGTTGACGAAACCGACGACACCGAAGGGAATATGTTGTTCTCGTTAAAACACTTCGATTATCGGTATTTTTTTCCTTGGCCATTTCATTTCGATGGCATCGATCTCCCTACGCACCACGGAGAGGACATAGCACATTCATAATTTGCTTGATGGGGTTGGCGTCCTCGCAACATCCAGGGTCATATGAAGATGGAACATGGTACACATACATTGTCTAGAAAGTTGTAACATCCTGTGAGCTTGCCATTTGAAGTTGTTTTAGAGTCCTTCATACATTACGTTAGTAGTACCGCCGTAATTGTTTAAGCTGTTGTGCAGGTGTAGAAAGAAAGAAATCACGCGAGCGTTCACGCCAGGCGTCACATCTCTATCAAACTGATCTACCAATGACTGATAGTAACCCTCTTAGAGTCGTTTTCCCTCCGATTCCATGTCTGCGTCAAATGTCTATTAAACTGCTCTTCAATTGAATTTTGGGGTGGTACCTACATCCCCATCAAACTGTTTGGTCGTAGATTATGTATTGGGGTGTCACAATACGCCAAGAGTGTATCACGATATATTGCAATACACAATGAATATATTGCGATACGTATCCCGATATATTGTCATATGAAGGATGTGCTCAATTTTATAATAGTTGCCAGAATGTTATCAAACTTAATCATATATAATATGGATCACATAGATTCAAGATTTTTGTCAAACCAACCATTGATTAAAAAATTTGAACTTATTCCCACCACTATCAAAAGCCTATTTTACGCTTATTGGCATATCTGTTGGAATTTGTAGTAATTTGCAAGGTTAAAACACCAAGCAGAATGAGATACATAAAATAAGCTTTTTTCATCTCTGTATTGTGGTACGATACGATATACCCATGTATTGCGATATACCTGTTTTCCGATATATTGCGACAGCCCTACTCAATACTCCATGGGTTAGGTTCATTTTCGCGAGGTGTTACCGCTGGAGTTTTAAACCTTGATGGTGAAAGGGAAACACAAGTTACTGGCGACTTGAGAAACTTGAATTATTTTCATTGCAAATGATTCTGATATTTAAACGTCAGGGTTTCAAGAATAGTATTTTTTTCATTTTTAAGTTTTATACTTCAACAACATACCTACTGTCACACTCAAAACCTTTCCGACACATTCTTGTAGCAAAATGTATCAAATGAAAAATAACAAGATATTACTTTTGAACTTCATTATTTAGGAACGTTAGATTATATCTTGAGTGTGAATAATTTTGAAAGCATGTTTTACTTCATGGGCGAGGAATAAGGCAAGGTTCTTACGGGGTAAAGGGTACAGGGTAATAAGGCAAGGTTCTTTTGTTTCTCGTAAACGTTACACGTGTTATAAGGATTGCTTCCCTTTGCCAACATCTTTTCATTCATTTGTATTTAATATAAGGTTCAAATGTGGTTAGTAATAAAACAAACGACCACAATTATGTAAAAATTATCACAGCATTTCCATTTTACAATATCCAAATCATATTATAATTCTCCTCAAAACTGCCAAATTTCATGAGATTCAGTCGAAGACTTGGATAAGTTGTGGTCACAGAGTTATTTAAGTCGCACGATCTGAACTAAGTTGTGGTCACAGAATTATTTAAGTCGCACGATCTGAACTAAGTTGTGGTCACAGAGTTATTTAAGTCGCACGATCTGAACTAAGTTGTGGTCACAGAATTATTTAAGTCGCACGATCTGAACTAAGTTGTGGTCACAGAGTTATTTAAGTCGCACGATCTGAACTAAGTTGTGGTCACAGAATTATTTAAGTCGCACGA
>JAUMHH010171558.1:0-16131 GCA_032359455.1 Chlamys rubida | reverse complement strand
TATGCTATATAAGATATCTTATATATTTTTTTGAAATACAGGATCGACATTGCTCCTTGAATAAATGTTAAGTTGGCATAGTTATCGTCATAGCTGATCATGCTGTTGGAAGAAGCATAATCTGGCATGCAATATGCATCACAAAATTCAGGACTGTATTGGCAGAAGTGTTTAACAGCACTTGATATTATGTAAATGCATTTTAAAACAACTCTGCCCAATATAAGTAAAAGACCACTTACCGGTGGCACTAGGGTCACGGAGCGAGTCCAGCGTCCTCTTTCCCCAGGGACGAATGATGTAAAAGTGGGCAGTATTACTGATGGTGGCGATTTCTATGGCTACACAGGTGTCACACTCAGGTAGCAAAGCCTCAATCTGTGCTTCATCAAGTCCACCACACACTGGTTCCCTATCCATGGTCATTCCCCCTGGAAAGAACCCTATACTGCTATACAAAGTGATTCCTGGAACAATACCTACAGGGTTATACAATTTTACTCTTGTAACACTTTAAAAGGGGCAATATTTTGTGTGCTACGTTCCACTTTCATACATGTATAACAAAACACGTTTTTTGGGCATATTATCATTTTATTTTCTTCTGTCTTAAAAGTAACATTTCTTCTGTCTGAACAGATATCGATACAAATAGAGTTGACATTTCCTTTGGGAATTGGTATCACGTTCTAAACATTTGATTTGATTTGCCTCGAAAATTGAATTTTAAAGCGGTTAAGGTTTTTATAATGACCACAGAGAATTCCAGCTTTGTTCGTAATAGGCCTGTTGATACTACTTAGAGAAAAGAACGCGAGCACACAATCGGGTTAAAAAATTAATTGACATGTTATTGCAGAATTCTAAACAATTCCGTGTATTGTTTTGCAACAGCTCATTTAGTTAACAAGTTTTTCCTGTCGAATTCCTTTACAATACATTGTACATATGTAAATTCATGATTTATTATTGCAAAATCAGGTTGTTTATATCAATGAAAATATTGTTTGTATTACATTACTAACTTGTTATGCAATGCACACCCCGCACAATACCACATATAATATATAACCTGTTGTTATGTCGGAATTTAGATAATCGATATGACGTCACAGCATTATGATCTCATAATGTTGTGACGTCAATTTATATGATGTTTAAATGGCAACATTGATGGTCAAAGAAAACATTTTGTTCTCAATTTTTTCACCTTTTGGTTATCAGATAAAAGGATATTGAAGTTGTCTTCATTTACAGAGAACTTTTTATCAAAGTCGTCCCAAGGTTCATTTTTCACAGATCCTCGTTAAAATCATGTTTTCTAGCTTTGTTTCCCAAATGTCATATACTAATGAACATTCCTGTGATATTCTCTACATTTAAGATATATATTATATATAAATAAATACATTGTATAAAATATATCCTCGAGATCGTTAATCAAACAACTTCAAAATGCACAAAGTTTGTTTACAGTAAAAACGTTTTCATTTATATTCAGCTGTCAACAGAAAACTTAAGGAAAGAAGGTAATAGTAGCAAAAACTCTAGTATAGCTCCGCGTCAGTTCGCACGGACAAAATTAGGATTCGAAATCGATACGAAAGGATCACAGTTGACAAAAAAAAAGTAGATGAACGAAAGTACATACATTTAGCATGCTACAAAAATAACCGGAGCTGAAACAAGGTGCCAAGGAAGGGATAGGATTTTCTGTAGCACATGTTTCATTTGTTTTCATGTCTCATGTCCAATTCAGAACAACCTGTCTTAAAGATCCCTGGTCAACTGCCAGAGATCAACTGCACAGTCACCTCCCCTTAAGTTTGTTTTGAATTTAAATGTAGCGCTGCTGAACCAGGGAAATACCGTTTACCAGGAGGGTCAATTCGTTTTAGTGACAGTAAAATGATTCAGGTTCACGATTCAAATCCCTGTCTGGTCCGATCGCATTTTACAGTCAGAAAAATGTTGAGGCTATATTTTCATCTTTATTATACTTTTCATAAGAGTTCTCCAAGGTATTACACACAAATTACATATCAAAGCCATAGTCAGGCCCAAACGTTGTTTCTATTCTAATGCACATTTAGTTTTTGGTGGTAGTACGTGGTCCGTAAATTAGTTGTACTCGATAATTCGAAAGAGTTTTCAGTCATACATCACAGTCAGATTACCGATGCGTGTTATGTACTTTGCTTTACCACGCAGCAGGCACCAGGTGTACGGGGAATGTCGCTCCATTTATGTCACGTTTTGCAACGTCGTTGTTTATGATTAATTACATATTTCTACAGCTATTATTTTATTTAATATCCAGGATAAGCTTTATTACTCTGCTGGCTTGGACTATAACATGATAAATTGCGGCTTCAAATGTAGTAATTATGTCATAGAATCCCGGGAGCTATCACATATTATCTTTAGAAGTGCACACAACAGCTGTAGATTATGAATTTGTTGGGCATTGATGTAATTTATAATAGACGCATGTGCTTTTGTAACCTTTGAAATAGGACAATTATGATACAAATCTTAATTCAAAATAATTTTTCCAAAGAAATAAGTGTCCTCTTGTTATATTTTCTATTATCGAATGATAGTCATGGGAAATGAGTAGGTAAGCATATAATTTGATAATCTCAATATTTAAATGTATGGCATGAATGTAAGGTTATACCTTATCTGATACAAACTTAATCCTTCCTCCCGTTCCTCTCCAATATACTGTGATGTATGCTATGACAACAGTACATCCGGATTCATGTTATAGCGTTTATATTTAATACCAGGATATGTTATATATTTACGTGTATTATTCCCAAATACGATAATTCTGATAACGTCACACTGATATCCTAGAATTAAAAAGGAAGCAGAACATGGCCACTTCCATGTTATTGTTATATTTTTCGATGCATGGATGGATTTGGTTTGGAACCTATTGTGTTTTTTGCTTGGAAACTGATCTCTTATTCTCTAATTTTAAACTAACAATGCAAATTATGACACACTCTCCCTTCAGTAAATTATTTGTAGAAATTCTTCTCCATTCAGCGATGTTGCTTATTTTTGGTCATATAACTCGAAATTACGTAATACTTCTTTTTCAAAAGAGACAAAGGATGGGCAAATTAAATGTACGATCGCGTACTAAGGATGAACATGAGAATTAATCACTTTTCCTCTGAAGTTCATACAGAGTATAATATCCGAAAAGCTTTTCCAAGCCAAGGAAAAATCACAGATAATCACGATATCACGAAGACAACAACACTTACAGTGTACCAAGGCAATACTTATTTTCACATTCAGTGTATAATCAGCATCTTGTATGGTTGCTTCATGACTCAGGAGAGAGGAAACCTAAAGTAGGAAAGGGCGAATTAATACCCGACTTGTCTTAAGTGCAGAAAATCCAAATACTAGATTAAATAAAACCTTACAAATGTGTCATGTAATTGTGTGGTTTATATCGGAAAACTCGTAACGAATCTGTTAATGAACATATGCTAGTGCAAAAAAGTATTCATTAGTTCATTGACAATTTTTTAACAAAATTTGATTGAAGAACATTGGCTAAGAATAAAATCCATCAGAGATTACAGTGAAAAAAAAAATCATTTATGTGCATTTACATGTTAGTGGTAGACGGATAGCAAAGTAGATATTTTTAATGGATTTTTCACTCCATATTGAAATATAATTACTCGGCTACATGATTATCTGGATACTGAAAACCAATATGATAACACGGGTAAAAGTGCCCTTGTATAATATTGATTATACTTATACCAAAAGGGTTCTGCAGTTGGTGAACTTATATATACAAAGTACGACAAAATTTTATTCCGAAATTACAGTTAAAGGGGATAAGTGAGAAGACGGTAAGT
The DNA here is from genome assembly GCA_032359455.1 of Chlamys rubida. Lineage (NCBI taxonomy): Eukaryota > Metazoa > Mollusca > Bivalvia > Pectinida > Pectinidae > Chlamys > Chlamys rubida. The sequence continues at coordinate 12,238 of JAUMHH010171558.1, read as the reverse complement.
GATCCAGAACCTCGCTATATAGGTAATGACTAAAATCTCATTTCAAAAGGAAAGTTATTATCTCCGAAACTTGGGGCAAGTAATTGTATTTTTCCTTATACAGATTCTGCTTATATGACAGAGGACGCATGACCTAGGCATCTGGCAGTAACAGAATAATGCTTTTGTGTTATCAGGAAAGAAACAAATATGGGTTTAAAGTCGTTAAACCACAAGAAAACAATATGACAGAGGACACTGGAACAAAAATGTAATCATCATAAGCTCAAACAAAATATCGGAGTTGAAACCAAATGTTTGAGAAGGGAAAGCATATACATGTATCATGCATCGCAAGTGGCACACGGTTTAACGTTTATGTATACAGTAAAATCTAAGGACGACTCGGAAGTTTCCGTAAACACATTTCATGTGTACACAAATGTGTTTACATTCATATAAAAGCATTAATTCGTTAGAGTCCGTACATTTTGCCTGTGAATCAGCTCGACTGGATAAATATCATTTTCAGTCATCATTTGGTTGTGTATCTGCTAAATATTCCAAACATGTATTGTGTATATGACTAACAAATCAATAAGTGTAATAGAGGTGGTAGTGGTGTACGGAATCTACAAATAGTATTTTATAATCTACAGACACGTATACCTGTCGCGTTGGCTAATGGTAACTATTATTCACGAATAAAGGTAAACCCTGGTATCACTTGCTTTTTTCATATTTCATCCTCGATCCATTTGTTCCGTCTTTTAACAGCATATAATATTTTCTCTAAATAAATTATGTCCCTCTGCTGGCAAAACACTAGAGAATTCCAGTGTAGTATTTTAACAGAAACCTCCTCTTAATTTCGTAGTACGACTTAACCAGGGTTCTACCGATGACCTGATAGATCCGTTGGTTAGTGCGTCAGTATAGTGCTTGAATATCCAGGCGATAAATCCTGGTCTGGTCCTGTTGCACTTTTACCATATAGTCCTTTTTGTTATATACATTTTTTTGTTTCGTAAAAGTTCGGTTTGGTATGGTTTTAAACCGTTATAGTTAAGTAAATGCCGGAGGAAGTTTCGAATCCCGAGTAATATTTCCAAATATAACATACAAACATATGCTGAATATATCTATTGCATCTAGTAAAATGTAATTAAAGTCTTTTTTCGCGTTTACCACTAGGTCCACATGCCTACAATAAACCAAGTGACCTAGATAATCTTATTATTTGAATTAGGCTGTACTTTTGCAGTGCAATCATTCGTCACGTGATGGTAATTTGTCTTCGTTTCACAACAGGCTGCGTGTTTTTATCATTTCTGACCCTTTGGGCAGTTGTCCTATTTTGTATGTTTAACCTGTATATATTTGAGAAGGACTTTCCAATTTTAGTCAACATTCGATCGAAAAACGTATAACAGTGACGTCATGTTTATTTCGATCAATTAAACCTATCATTTATCGACATCGCTTGCATGAAATCAGCGTTTGACAGGTTTATAAACACTATTTCAATGCACCTTTGCGGTAACTTCGATGGAACATTCTGGCAATGAGCTTGACATGTTTAAAGTAGATCTAGAGATTAAATGTAACTTTATAATTTGTCTGCTAGCAAATCTTCAAATAAACACAATTTTTTCAATGGTCTCCATTTAAATTTTCCCATTGTTCGTATTTTGCTTTAGTTTTTATCGATTTCAGGTTCGAATCATTATTTTGTTGACAATTCTGTTTTTGTCTGGTTGATTATTTATAAATAACTTCGACAAAGCTTTTTACATTTATGTTATTGACCTAGACGACATAACATTACCACATGCATTGGAAAGGAAAGGATGTTTTGTGACTTTAACGTTAATTTTCCTACGGACAGATAAGGATCCAAACATTGTAAACGACATAGATCTCAGAAACGACTGCATTCGCCATACATGTAAATTATAAGGCGTTTGTTCATCTTAGTCTCTATTGAATCCTTTAAAATTCAGTATTTTATCTTCTTTATACGCTTAATATGTGCATGTCATACCTATTATTTCTCATTTGCCACATAGTATCAACCTAAGACATAGCGAGCGGTATATTTCATCTGCAACATCCGTTAGTATGCTAGTAGGACGTGCCTTACGACTATATACATGTTATGACATGAGATTGACACTGCAGATTGCATGTAAATCTGACACGTTTATATTAGGCTAACACACAGTGAATTATTTCAGCAATAGTTAGCCGCGATATGTTGGTAGCCCCAAGTTCAATTCCTGTCATTGCAATTCAATTACTGTCAAGCCACAACAAAATTTCACTTTTGAAAACAGTTTGATCGATATTGCAACACTATGTGATCTGTCATAATAATAATGATGTGTTTGCATCTAAACTGAAAATAGAAATAATAACAAAAATAAAATATACCTTCAAGCATTCGCCGCAACTGGATATACATCCGGTTAATTAACAACATGTAGCTCGATGTACCACAGAAAATGATCATGACACGGTGTCAATCGGGCCCAGCAGTGTGACACACATATAGCTCTAATTTCCTCGTTATTTTAATTCGTTTTTATGTTGCTACCTAACTGCGCTGCGGTTTCTCGTATAAACAGTGATCTTCCTTCACTTTCCTTTTGGATGGAACTTCCATTGGCCAGGTAGCTCTATCGATTAGAGCGATAGTATAACGTTCTGAAGGCTGAGGTTCGAATCCCTTTCTAGCCCTTCTGATTTGTTTACACTCAGAACACTGTTGTTCCTCATATTTTGTTTAATTCTTCTTTATTATTTTTTGATAAAAGTCCCGCAAAGTACAATTATCTTTTTAGAAATAATTAATAGTCATGCCAGAAAACATAATTTTCAATATTTACTTACGGTTTTGTTTTTGCATTGGTACGAGATCCTGAAAACAAACCAATTTTAACGGTCATGTTTATGACCCAAAATGTAACATATCTTGTTTTGACTGGTATATCATCAATCATCAAAACGAACCTCTCCGCTTTAACATTAGAAGAATGTACATGACATCTGTTTCGGTATGGAGATGACCACAACTATCGTATTTTGCACCTTTAATGAACATTTCGTGGGGTCAAAGTCATCATTGTCTGTAATATATACATATATATAACAATGTCAAAACATAATAATAAAACCCACACCTTTTGTTGTCAATACTGCTTTACGTTGGCCTCTAGCTGATTTTCAACGGCTTTGTTTGTCAGTTCAACTTGTAGCTTAATCGATCATAGTGTGTCATTAACAGGAAATATATGTCATGCATATATTGTCGGCCGTTTAGCTTTCCCAGAGTCACACGACATGTATCAGAGGGTGTCTTCGATGTAATAGCTGCTTGTAACATTAACAAAGAGAAACAAACGTATGTATAGTCGTCTTTATTATTACATCACTAAGAATCAGACGCGAGCATTTTCGGTATAGGTGGGTCTATTTAACTACGTCAGAATGACTAAGTTGTGAAACAAGTAAATTATGATGACATTTCATGTATTGAATACGTTTAATTGTAAACACAGATGCTATTAGTTGTTGACATTGATATAAAGTCAAGTAAATATAAGCTTTATGCAAGATGAACTGTTTGTTGCTGTTGTTGTTGATGTTGTTGCTGCTGCTGTTGTTGTTGTCGTTGTTGTTGTTCTTGTTGTTGTTTACATCCTAAATTCGTATTTATTCCGTAAGACTGTGTCAGCGCGGTACGTCTGCCCTTTAAAATCAAAATGAAAGGAAGAGACACCATGACTGGTATAAACTAATTGGAGTCAGAACGAGGCATTTCCGGAAGTGTCAGTGTTTCCCACATCACATAACGAAATAACGAACCAGCCACTGTGTCACACAGTTGGTGTAAAATGCAGATTTTAGCTAAGTTTATCCTTGAAAACAAGCCTAAACAATATATAGGAGGTACATAATTCAATGTCAAAACAGCTTTTTTTCCAGGGTGGCGAACAGGAAGGAAGGTACATCGGCTAATGCGTTGTGGCTAATAATATTGTCGGAGAGTCCTCCGGGCTGTAGCTTTTATCGGAGTTGTCGAATGTTTAACTGTTCGAAAAGATATCTCCTTATTTGTAAGAAGACGGCACACCCTTGTGTTGAAGGATTTCGGTGTTGATATATGAGTAGACAAAATATCTGTTGGGGGCTTAAGATTTAACTGTACAGATAGTATAAACTCTCCCGAAGCATAACCATAAATATTTATTTATATTTGTTTATATTTGTTTCCCTGACTTATGTTTCTACCATGAAGAATTAAACGTAAATCTACCAACATTTCACACTCTTTTGATCGAGTTCGGAAAACCGCCAACAATATATGGATCAATAAAGACATGGAATGGCGTAGACGTTGGTCGCTACCGAATTCCATTCATCAAATTCATGAGCACGGCCGTAACAAACAACCGAACCAACATTTACACCAACTAAACTCTGGCTTTGTTTGTCTTCAATATCGCCAATACAAACACATGTCAATCTGTCAACAGCAAATGTTTCGTTCTAATATTCTAATACACGGTGTCAGCTGCAGATAATCAAATAACTACTTTACATTACATGTGATGATATACGTGTCATTTTCATGGTAAATACTTTTGTATTTTTAATTTAACTAATACAATTACAAATATTGCCATCTCAATATCCTAAATGACACCACTCTCCTGCTGTACAGTCAATTTTACAAAAAATGTCATCTTTCGTGATATGAGTGATACCACAGCAAAGTATGACACAGGCATTGGCAGCTTTCCTTACAGTCCATTTTGTTGGACACATATTTAACACACTCTTATTCCCTGAATTCGAATATGTATAAGAAATTCAGCGTTGGATGTAAACCAATGGTGTGCATTTAAAAAAAACATAACGGTGACATATATTGAACTTATTGTTGATCAAGATATATTTATTAAAATATAAAGTATAACTTATTTTTTCTTGTTTATGAACACAACGAGAGAAAACGTTAAGTTTTCTCAACAATTTCATTCCGTAAATCTTACACAAGGAATGAATTACTTCAGTTCATCAAAATAATAACATAAAATGTGTAATTGTTTGAAAACAATTAGTTGCTACACTGTACGAATAGGAATCTCCTCCGAACACCAGGGGAAAAGTCCTCCTGTATCAATACATCATGGGATAGCGACACAATGAATTTATAACTCTTAACTTTTGTGTTTCCATCGATCTTTCTTTATTTGATATCATCTCCATGTTTCCTGCAAGTTCCCGTGTTTTTTCATTGCGTGTACATGCAACAGATTTGCCTTTCTTCATTTTTGTGATCACTAGAGTTCCATTTTGTACTTTCCGGCAGAACGCTTCAATAAAGTATTAGATAATGTGTACAATAGTGCATTCCCACAGTCTATTGTCTAGATATCAACCAGTGTATTGCATGCTTCTGTTGTTAGCAACGGTCGGGGGCAACCAATATGTTTCAATTGGAAGAAAGAAGTTTTTGTGACCAATGCGTATTATATTTCAATAGTCAGGAAAATTATCGTAGATGGCCAAAAGCTTTCTTACAAAGGACTAAACCTTTCTGGCACTTGTGCCAACTCTGAGATGGAATATAGATACTTTCTTGTGTTGTTTGGGAATAAACACAGTGAACTATGTTTTGTCCTCGTTAAATTTGATATGTGGAACTTATTCACACGTCAATGTCAGATATATCCTATTGTCCTGGGGTCTGCTGAACATGTGTAATTAGGTATCATCAGCATGACAATGATACGAAAGTCTTTTGTCTGCGACATATATCTCCAATTGGTTTCAAATAGAGCAATAGTTTTTTGTTCTATCACAGATCCCTAATGGAATACCAGAGTTAAATGTTATGTCCATTGTCACCTGCCGTAAATTAGGACTGCAAAATATCAGGAAATGCTACAGTTATGTCTAGGAGCATTAAAAGCTGATCAGTTGATGACCAAGGCCGCAGGAATGTCGCGGTGTGTACTCAGCTGAGCAGTGTCTGTTGAGGAGCACGGATTGTAAAAATATTGCAAGTTATCATTGAGAAATAAAGTCTAGATGTATTGTAAAAGCTTTATAGTTTCTTGAAGACGCAACATTTGATAAACATGTAAATCTACTTTCACTAACGCATAACTGAATGGGAATAAACAATAAATTTCAAACGGATTAAAAGATTGAATAAATATGGAAACAGGTTGGCGCACGGAGCATTAAGCGAGAAAACGTTTCAATGATGCGTCACTGCTCAAATTCATGTAAGATGTTCCAGCGTTAATAACAGAGAAATTATGTAATAAAAGATAATAATCATGTTTAATCTACATAGGAAGATCATATCACCTGTATCGACTAGAAGGATAAAAGGTATTTATGACGCTATATTAAGGTTAAAATATCTTCAAAGAAGTGATTCGGCAATCAAAACATGGTATCCATTAAAATGTGCAATATTCCATATGTTCCTCCACTTATCAAAGATTCCTGTTTTTTATTTGTTCTCATGTTACTATTTATTTTGAATTTATGTTGCGATAACTTTAGAATGCATCGATGAATGAACGAATAAGATACGTATGGAACATGCATATGTAATTAAGTGATATAGTGAGATCGGCACATTTTCGTGTTTTCGTGTTCAAATATTGACAGGGTCGTTTTTCTCTCAGATTTGCTTTTTAATACCGATTAAACATGATTTACAGAAAATGGAGTACAATTATTGTTTGTTATATTGCTTTTCACTTAGTTACTATGTAAGTATTTCTTTTTTTTCTCATTTTTTGGCATAAGTTTATCGTTTTTATTTCTATATTTCATTGTTTTGTTTTTGGATGTAATTTGCTAGTGTTCAATGTAAACACACATTTCATAACGGTTTTCCATAGCGACTAAGAATTTGCAAAAAGCTATTTAAAAGCATGCATTTCAATAGTTAGCGATATACACCTATGGGAAGGTCGCTTAGAAACGGATAACGCTATTTAAATATTTCTTCAATTTCTATGTTTTAGATGCTCAGACATTAGGTAATGTGTGTGAAATATGTTACATGAAACTATCACACACACCACATTCATGCATATCATGTAACTGTGTCTACTTTAAATAATTGTCAATAAGCCAAGACGCTCATTGTGTTGGTAATGATGCTCTTATTTATGATGGGTGATGCTTGACGAATGATGATTATGATATCTGCTAATTTGATGAAGATGTAATAGCATATAAGAACGAAAATAAAAAAAAAAAAAAAAGACGCAGGTGTGTGTATTGCACACACATATCTTGTATTATATATTATAACATCTACATGTACTGCATTGTCAAACTGTAATGGATATCAATATCAATTCTATTAAGGATCCCCATGCCACTGCTAAATAATTGTAACTTAGTATTTGAAACTGTTTCTGATTTCTGAAACGACAATCATACCTTGCTGGACTTTTTATGAGAAATGAGAAATATGAAATTAACAATTTATAAAGAACACAATGTTCTGAGTGTTCTATCGCTCTAACCAATTGAGAAATCTGGTTGACGGACTGGGAATAGTTCTACAGTTATCTCTAAACGGCAGTTCAGGGAAGTAAATGCATATAGAAACCACAGACAGGGGGTTAATGCATATTTGAAAAAAACACAGTACAATTGGACGGGATCCTTTAGGCTAGCCTATGATCTTCACTTCAATCTTTTGCATTTCATCTGTGGTTTAACCTAAATGATAGAGAAGGAGAGGGAAATCGTATTTAGCATAGAACGCATCTATATATTTTTTTTATAATCGGGTAAGATAATGTTTTCCTGTCATACATATAAACGGTCAAATGCGACAACATTTATATTCACCAGATAGATGTATCTACATCCTCCATACGTAGCTGTGACTAAGCGAAAAGGCAGTCATGTCATGTTCTTTGTACTCAAGTTATACTTGATAAATGACACTTGTGTTCGTCGTCAAATAACTTAACTATGCAACTGTAAATCCACAACGCTGCTTAACCAAAAGTGGAAATATCAGCTCGTTACATGCTGAAAACGTGCTTCTTGTTCTTTTGCTGGTAGCAATTGTTTCTAATAAAAATCTGAAGAAGGAATCTGTCTTTTTAATGCCAGTTTCAAAGTAATTTATTTGATGCTGTGTATGAAATAATGGTATCTTCAAACTCATTAGTGCGGCATGTTCTGTGCACGCAGCGATATAGTCTGTCTACCTCACCGCGGCTAAATCTAGAGGGAACCACGGTGTTTCCCTGAAAGCAATACGTTATCGGTGGCTTGGAATCAAGAGTTATTGTAGAGTGTATGGTGTATAATCATTCGTGAATGCACCATACCTTTTTACAAGGACGCGCGGCTATATACATGTACACAGGATTTAACACCCTCATTATAAATCATTACTCTCGCTTTGATCGATGCTTTAAAAAATACAAGACGATCTGTATTGATTATTTTCATAATTATCAAGTGATTTTTAATCGGGAAGGTGAGATTGAAGGACAATTTACTACTAGCTTTTAGATTATCGAATGAAGTTTAATTGCATCAACAAGATGGATTGCCTTTTTCAAAGGAATGTTTTTCAGCCTCGTACAAAAAAACTGCGTCTTTTTTTTTCAAAGCTTTGAAAAAGCAAATGCATTTAACATCACATTGTACAAATAAGCCATTTCATCTCAAACTGAATGCTGTGCAAAGAATGCATAGATTTGCGTAAGTAAGTATTCCTAGATACAGCATGCATCGATACAGAAACAATGAAAAGAGGGGGAAAATCGATGCATATAAACGTTCCCAGATGAACATTTGATCAATGAACAAGACATAGTTGTTCGCGAAGCTGTAGACTGATTTCAAATTGAATTATTCTTGGTAGAACGGCTTATGTACCAATTCATTTGGTTTGTTTTTATAAAAAGAAGCTAAAATGATATATGCACACCTAAGAATAATACCTTGCATCAGGAATGGCAAAACAATTACATATATTCCGCATATGAATACGACCCTTTGATTAATCCTAAGTAATATAATGTTACGTTCTCCTTCTTGCTTCAATACCATTTACTCTTAGGAACTTGAGGTCATGTTCCCAGGATCACGAAAATCCTTAGACTTACATCAATTTAAGCCGAAAATTAAAATGGCAACAAAATCTTGGAAACTGTTTTGAATATAAAGGATAAGTGCTTATTACAATATAAATATGTCCATGGGTGAAACATGTCATTTTGAAAGGAAACTGACATAATAGACAACATCTTAATTTGAATTGAAGTCCAAATTATTGCGGTTTTTCGAGGTATTCCGATTCGCCATTCGTACCTAAAACATCTCATAGATTCTTTGTGAAGAAATCTTCTATGCAGAAGATAAGTGTAACAGTGATCTATATAGCATACGGTAAAAGTGCTTATATTATAGTACAAACATGTTAGCGCTCAACGGTACATCAAACTTAATGACACCATCATAGGTTAGCTCCCCGATTCTTTCGTTGGATGACTGTATCTCAAAACAAAGGTGCGGTTAAAGCTGTACATGGTTTACCGAACCAGGAATAGCGCTGAAATAAAAAAAAACAACCCTGAAAAAAACTACATGTATTACATTTTGCCTTTAAAAATAACTTACATGTGTATCGTTGAGAACAAATTAAGGCTTATTTATTTTTCTTTGTTTAAAATGCATAATGTTGACAATTTGAACAAAACATCTGTCTCTATAAATTGTGAAACCTCCTGACTTATCCAAATGTAGGATCAATCGCTTCCCGCGATGGTGTTGAAATGGACTGATGTTCTAATGGTAACGACCTCTAAGTGATGTACGGCTTAGCCTTACGACACATAGAAATCCACCAGGAGCTAAATTACTACTATGAATCTTACAAATTATAACTTAACGACAGTCGCCTTTATCATTTGTCAAGTAATTGTCACGTTCCCCATTCAGATTGCCTTTGAGATGTGGCATGTCTTCCTGCTAAGGCGTAGGGGAGTGATTTGATTAACTATTTCAATTTACACGCAACTCCACTAACACGAATTTATATTCAATATTAATGATAGATATCAGTTAAAGTTTGATATTTTCGTCACGATTTTTGGTAATTGATATTCGTAGCAAAACATTGTCCGTTTATCATGTGTTTAGATTGTTTTAGACAAAATAATCTAACCATTAGTTGGTCTTGTTGAGATGGTTCGGATAATGGTGGCCTGCACGATGCTAAAACGAGGCGTCTTTAGCACAGGAAGTATTGGTGTCATGCGGGCATGTAGAGTACTCTCTCAGAAGTCAACAACATAATAAGTTAGGTAAACGAGGATAGCATTAAAGTCAATATCATTTCTTGTGTATGTCTCCATATTTCAAAACACATCCATTTAAAGATTAAATCCTTTTTCAGTGGACGTCTACTTTTTACACTTTTAAAGATATACTATATTTCAAAATTACAACCAAAAAGGGGGAAACGCCAAATTGATTTTCTAAAAGGCGTATTTTTCAAAGCAAATTTATCGATTCCTTTTGTTCGAACTTTCTTTCTGAAGCAATCTTTAAATGTAACACGAGACAGAAACAACTTATCTACAAAACATTCAAGGAGAGATATGGCACGCTATCGGGTCAAAAATCGAGGAAAAGTCACAGAGAGCTCAGTCATCGAGTACATTGATTGAGCGAGTTATTAAGTGCATCGGAGTTATCTGAAAACTTTTTATTGCGATATTACTTCACTGATGCTCTAACGTTACACTTCGTAGCTGTTCCAAGACGTATAGTATTTCGATTCCCTACGGTCTAATTCAACCAAAACATAACCCAAATGGGTCAAATCTACCAGAAAAGGCAAATGGGCGTCCAACTGTTGACCGAAACTTGCTCTCTGGTCTCAATGTCTCATTAGACAAAAGTCTGAGCATGTTTTTCCCCTTTCGGTAAACACTGTGTACATTTTGCGAGATAGATATTTTCGCAAACAGCAAAAAGTTACACAATATGTATATTTTGTTCATATTTCGATGTTTGTCAACAACAGATGTCACTGTTTTACGCATTTATATAGAACACGCCCTTTATGTTAATTCGAATAACATACATATTGCCGAGAAGTATTTACGAACAAAATAGAAAAGCATTTATACCAACTATCTTGACAACGGATCTCAGTGATATCATGGAAGGGAATCACGGGAATCAGACAGTTTGTATCATTAATATGATAACACAAACAGGCCGTACATCAAAAAGGGGAAAAGGCTATTTTGTTACAAAACAATATGGAAGCATCAAAAGTCAGCAAAATACAGATTTACATTCTGATTATTGAAGTATGTATATCGAACACTTTCGTGTATTCTTATGAATGGACACTCAATTGCCATTAACCCCGAAAAAAAACTATTGACTGTCTCCTGCATACGATCATGCAGTGGATTAGAGCAGACCAATTCCGTTCTTCATTGAACATATAAACGCTTTTCTTTTCAATAAACTTTTCTTAACAGAGTGCATATATTATTGGATAACAATGCTCGTCTAATGTTTGCCTTCATTGCACAACGTATGATAAACAGTGTAAATGATCTAACACAGTGCATGCCATTGAGTGCAAAAGTATACGGTTCATAAGTTTGACTCCGATGGCCGCTTTATCATCTCATATACGCACATTGCAAGTATATAGTATGCTATATAGTGTGCTGAACATAAATATCCCTAGTCTCCGTGTACTTAGTTACGACAGATGTATACCTAAGATTCAATTGCCCCTATTAAGCTTCAAGATGTGGACATTAAAATTGCAGTAACGTGTACTTAAACGATTACCAATCAATTTTTACTGCGTAGGTTTACTTTCCCCAATAGATATGAATAAACCGACGCGTTAAATATCACTGTAACATATCTTGATGTTATTACTACAATGCAGAAGATCTTGGACTGTGTTCATGAAACCGTTTCGATGCCCAAACTCGGATTCTGTGCTGAAGCCCAAATTCGTTTACCATCGATAAATAAATAAATATACATTTTGTCAATTATTTGAAAAAAAAGTTGGAGAGACGGAAAAGCCAAATACCGTTTTCAAAGTTTACACTTGACTTTTGACCGTACATGTATCACATGATTTAAGCTAGTCACAAAACAGTTATTAGGCCCCCACCGGGAACCGGAGGGGACTATATGTTTGCGCCTC
>JAUMHH010171557.1:0-32990 GCA_032359455.1 Chlamys rubida | reverse complement strand
TCGTCGAAATCTGGCGACAGCGATTGTGAGAGTTATACATGTTTGTCAGAGAAAATAATCATACCTTTATTTCAGTTAATTCATTTCTCACTCACTTGACTAGATGTCATATCCGTACTCGATACAATATGGACGCTACATCGTTTAGCGAGGCTAAAGTTAACAGTAATACATATAGACATCACATACACGTAAACACGACTCGCCTCACCAATCACCTGCACCGTTACTGTAGAAGTACGTTTAGCAGACTAAAATCATAGCGTATTATCGAATTTTAACTGATTAACGCATTCTATTTTTCAGCAATCCAAGAAGACGCCAGGTGACCAAGTGGGGTAAAAGGGGTCAAATTGCCTTATTTGCATTAAACTACACCCTTTCAAGAACTACTGAACATGTTTCAACCAAATTGTAGTTGTAGCTAGTGTGCTTGGTAGACGCGAGGATTAAAAGATATAGCTACAAACATAAAACTGAGATTCCTTTGGGCAAAGCAACGTGTTTAAAAGAGGTCAAATTGACTAAATTGCTCTCTATATCTCTTTCCGGCCAAATTACTTGCAGTTTTGACCAAATGTTGGTTGTTGTATCCTCAGAGTGGCAAAAGTGATGTAGATACCATACATGGGAGCTCTCTTCTACGGTGGCTGATTTGTGCCATTTCGTTGTTTCGTCTTTTCGCCCCGAAAGGACGACAATTAAGAAACTCTAAAAATACAGGGCATATCTCAACCTCATATTCAAAAAACGTAGTTAAGCGATTAAAGGCCCTTGGTCTTCGTGTTTATATTATTGTCAGATTGCATTTTTATTACATATTTATTCTGTATCACGTGATCTGTGATGGCAACCATCTGAATTCCCAAATGGACGACACTATACATGACTGATAACGCCTTTGAAGCTGCACCCCACAACACTACGTTATATACAACCATACCTATTTAATTTGATGGGGCTGATTATATTTATACCTGACTGTATCTAAAGGACAATGAGCTAGGTCATGGTAGGTAAATATAGATAATAGGAGGACACTCTGGTGGTCTGTATAACCTATATAACCTGATGAACTTAGACGTACGCACGTGACGAGCTTCCAAGTTCTGACTTAAACACGCCTTTGACACAATGCTGCATGTGTATTTCGTTTGTTTTGGTTTACATTGGTCTGTTCTAATGTTCTTGCATGTATGACCCAAAATTTCAAAAAAAATCTTAATTATATATAAAAAAAATGCCACCAGTAAAAACCGCTTGCAGATGTATATTCTCGTACACATGAATGAATGAATGAATGAATATTTAGGAATGGATGAAAGAAACGTAGTGCAAATGAGATGTATGAAGAATGAACCCCTCTTGCTAGTGGACACAGTATGTAAGAAAACTGAATCTAGGGTCCACGTGGCCTGTCAGCCTTTAAAAGTGTAGATGGAAATATTTAAACCTTAAAAACTTTTCTGAGGTTTGACGAACGAAATCAGACACCACACATATGGAAAGTAACTTCAGATGTGTTATTTTATTTTTGGTGAAACAATTTCCTGGGACGCATCAAGCGTAAGTAAAATGCCTACTCCACCATTCCACACGGAGCTTGTTAAATTGATGCAAAATAGATTGTTTGTTGTGATCATTTGTGTTTCAGACCCAAACCCTAGATGCCTCGGGCAACACATTTCCACAACGAAGATAAGTAGTCTAGAAGAAAACTGACTATGCGATACTACTGTTGTATATAACAATCTCTTCACTAAATAAATCTAACAAGTCTTATGATTGGAACTGGTTTCTTGTTCACAAAACCCTTTTTACTCAATAGAACATGCTTCGCAACTATAGACGAGCTTTGGCCGTGTTAATGTTAGACGAGCTTATTGTGTGCGTATTGACTACACACCGAGCAGACGACAGATCTCACAGCGTGTGACCTCATTCTAAATCAAAGCCCCTCAGCCAAGGTACGCCACAGCTGTTCAGGCTGCCAAGAGAATCTCGATAGCTAGCAAGCCTTCGAACAAAATGGCTGACATCCAGCCGAATAAACCAACTACTTCCAAACCAAATTGCTCACCGCTATGCACTGCCTATAAACATTTTGTGCCTGGATATATACATTTTCTCTAAGATACACCATTAGTAGAAATCATTTAGTAACTGTCTCATACATATTTGATACTATCGTTCTACTGTTGTATACATTGTTTACACAACCCTGGTATAGTTGCCAGTGCACATTATCCTACGCAGTTCCTTCTGCATATCATCCCGTAAGCCTGATGAAACAAACTCATTAATCCCAATGCAACTACATTATATAGTATAGTCGATCATATTGTGACTTCCATAATTGATGCATGATAAAAAAAAATGGCAGATGCTTCTTGATTGCCAAACGTTTCCCTGGTCGAAATATTCTTTGCTTTTAGAATTTATGGCTTTGGTTTGGTTTGGTTTAGTATTAGTTTAGTATTGTCCTATCAACAGCTATGGTCATTTAAGGAAGGCCTCCCCTGTGTGCAAGATGCATGCGTGTAGTGTATGCGTGTGTGTTTTGGGAGGCTGCGATATGTTCGTGTTTGTCTCCTTGTGATAGCGCGGAACTGATGCCGACTCTATAGTGCTACCTCACTGAAACATACTGCCGAAGACAGGAAAACTAAAAGTATTCCTAGGCAGAAATGTAGTTTTAATTTCAACGAAGTTTATGTTGCCTTCTCTTCTGTTTGGTGTGTTATCTTTGTATGAAAATGTGGACATCCGGGTATTTTCTTTGGATGTCCGGGTTCTTTTCTGTAAGGTTTTTGTCACCATTTGCTGACAAGAACGCACATTTTATTCTTACTACCATTCGCGTTGCACCATTTTCGATATATTTTCATTCCCCACTCGGTTAAACTTCAACATACACCTATTTTAATTTAGCAGAACCAATCAACTACACTAAATATCCTGACTAACGAGGTTTCAGTGTGTCATAGCATAAGGTATGTGTTTGGTTTCCGCGTTCTGTATACCATGTAACAGCATGGACAGGAAGCCGAGCAGACGACATATCTTCACACTGCCTGACCTCCCGCTCACCTCGAGTAGCGCGGTAGCCAGGTTTGATAATAAACAGCACGACTGTAGAATAAAAGCCAATGGGCCCATTACCGCCGCACATTCGACCATGACAGAAAATAGCCGACATCCCGACCGAGATTCGTTAAATATGATCGCTGATTTAAAAGCAGTTTATCGGATATTTACGAAGGTTCACACGTAGACTTACAGGGAAGATTTGTTTACTTTCCTGATCGGTTCATTACTTTCCTGATCAGAGAATGTGATCAACTTTAAGTATACCGACTAAATGTCTGCAATTTAACAGCAATTGACTAACAACAGGAACCTTACGCGTGGATCTACCTGACGATGTCATTTGGTAGCAATTGAAAGAACATGTAATTCAAATTTTTTGATTGTCGGCCAAAAGCAGTCCGGCTAAATATTTCTTTTTTAAACTCTTCGATTAAAATTGAAGACCGAATTGATGAGCGTGATACTCAGTCTGGAGCTATGTAGACCATATCATACACGACTGTACAACATAGCTATTATCAAAACTGCTGCACGGGGATTGCATTATTTTTCTTCTTACATAACTTATTCAAATTTGATGTCCGATAGTCTAAAATTGTATAACAGTGTATGTTTTCTCTTTACATTCTGGTATAATATTGACGGTTTAGAGAAAGAATATATTGCTTTTGGGATGGTATTAGCTTTGCTTGTTTTGATTATAGAGGTTCTACTGTTCTAACGTCGATTGCAAAGGACTATATACACTAGTTTCTACGTGCTGTGTACAGCAGACGACACATCGCTAGAGCGCGCGACCACGTTCTTAATCTGGTCCCAAGCGTAGTGCTCAGTCTGCCAGGACCAGCTAGCTAGGCCTGCAATGATGATGAGGGTATTTTTTATCTTGATCGATGTTAAGCCCGTTGGCACTGCGCTTAATTGGTTTCGAAAATGTAATGGTGCCGTGATCAAAATGGCGCAATCTGCCTTTTCCCTCAAGAAATCAAGGGACATTTACATTCCGCACAATTCCTGTTATTTTTTTTAAAACTTTACACATTTTCACCAGGATAGGATATTATTCTGTTTTATAAACTGAAATAAGCGGCAAAATAGCATTATACCATGATCGAGAAGCCATGGTCATGTGACATTATACATCTGTTTTGTTTTCACCCCGATCAAGTCGGAAGCGGAAATACATTGGGACATGGCTAACGCGCATGACCTTCCGGTTGTTCAAAGGTTGGCTAACTTTACCCAGTGGATAGTGAAAAAATCAAAATGTTGCCAATAAAAGAACAAGGATTTTAAAAACAAATTAAATCTGAAAGCGAATTAATCTGACACGTCTCGGTTAAAAAAATATCGGATGTTCTTGATTTGATTGCATTCATATCTAAACACTGGTTGACTCAGACCTAACGTTGTGCAACCGGGGCGTACTCATGGCATTGTTGGTAGATTGAAAAAAAGGATATGAAAAAACCCCACCATTAACAGAATTATAAGACCAGTATTGCATATTTTCACAACAAAAACGTATCAGATATTAACTTTTATTGATATAAAATCATCATTATATCAATTACGGTAGTCGAATTTCTATGAACTTGCTCACTGAACCATGACTGTCTTGCCGTCAACGGATGTGATACTGACAAAATTACTTAAATTACAAGATAACGACAGCAAGGGTTTACATTGTTTCTCCTTTACTTCGTTTAGTGTTACGAGGGAAATGTTTTACAACAGGGCAAGATGAAATTATTGGATCACGCTTCAGACATATTATATACCGGGAAATGTTTGCCCTTCGCCAAAGAAAATCATTTTTCACCCGGTGTTAATTTCGCCCTTATGTTTAATTACTATGCATATTGTGCTGAGCCGAGAATTAAACTGCATCAATGAGTTTCCGGCATACCCCAATGTTATGGTATCAACCTATTCCCAAGTGTTGAAATAGAATCACGAAACATCCAGATATGCCAATATTTCAATGCCAATGTAAGTTTATAGAAATTCACTTTATTTCTGATGACTATGCATTGATAACTACTTTTCTCAAAGAATTGTACTCAATGAACCTATACAAATTAAACCTGCAAAATTGTTGTAAGGTCTCCTTATTTCACCCTTGCCTACAGTGCAATGATTTGTGTCACATATGGTACAAATTGTAGTTTGTGTGAATTATTTCTATATTTTATCCGATATTAATATACAATGGAATCCGTTGTAATTTCCATTGCCGGGATAGTAACCACCACATAAGTCTATACACAAGGCATCGTGAGTGAGCTCGGCGGATGTATTCACGAGAATGCACTTAGTTTACCAAAAATACATTCCAGTAATTGGAATTTGTTTTCAATTTGACCATATGATTACAACGGAAGGAGGCTTTGGCGTTGAGGTTTCCTTTCTAAATTACCGCCATGGTCAAATGTCTTAGTCATCCGCTGTAGTATCTGTACCAGTTTCACCAGCCATTGACAGTTTGAAAAAGATTGTTTCTACGGTCAAACTTGCCTTATTTAATTACCTCCTCTATAAAAAGACTACCTGTCTGTAAAACAACACCCACATATTCTGTCAACATAATTATTGTTATTGAACCTCTATATAAAGGTCGCCTGGCTATACAGTACAATATACATTGCTTCCTTCAATGGTTGTCATAACCGTCAAGACGTGTAACACCATTAACTCAAATTCAGCCCTGAAATTTCATAATAAACTATTCCAACCTTTGAATTGGAAGATTTCAAATGTGTCTCCAGCGGTGAATAAGTTGACAGGTTTGACTGTTTCCTCGTAGCTTTTGTCTCCATTTTATTAAGCGGGACCAAAATGACTCCAGTACGTTTTAATATATTCCACTAGGAAAAAAATCTGGTTGCCCGATACCGTACTTCTAACGGTTTAGTATGACAGATGTTCAATCTTTACCTCTTGTCAGTAGGTGTATAACGCGACATTATGTATACTATTATACAAACAATACACCTTTCTCTACGCTTGTTTAAATAGGTAATACTCTTTGCTTTAACTCCCCACTGTCAGACATTCCCAGTACTACTCACTGACATACTATAGTTAGGTAGACTATGCTGCCCGTGGAAGCGGTTGATTTGTCTTCAAAACTGTAGTTCTTATATTCTCTTGTCGATTTTATTCAGCTTATATAAATGTGGGAGTAAAGTATTAAACACCCCTGTGTGTAAGGATAAGAAATTAATCATTAAAGCTTTATTGTACACATATCGTATCTCCTGGTTGAAATAGTCATTTTGATAAGAAATTTTTCACACAAGAGTGATATATGGTATAAATATTCGAGTTTCTGAGGTATTTTCTTGAAGGTCGAACAATTGTCGATTGGATGTTAGAGTCTGTTTCAAAAACTTTGCGCTTATATTACACAAAAGAATTGTTACTGTAATGTTATTAACCTTTAATGTACAGAAAGTTTGAAAAAATTAATGAAATGATGGTCACCTGATTCATGGCTTCTTCTGTTTGAGGTACACTCTGCATGACATTGTTGTTCGAAGTCACTAATTACCGTAACGTCATGCTATTGTGTGTATCGTAGTATAATTATTTATTTCATAAAACAATCTTAACTGATGTGAGTGGATATATACATATTATTAACGGAAATGACGTCACAAAGCAAGGCACGAGGGGAGATTCCATCCTAAAAGAAAATTAAGATATTTGATTGTTTATACGAAAACAAGAAAATAATCGCGACAGAGAACACAAGTATGGGCAGTCTGACAGAGTCAATGGACATCTCTCCTCCTACATTAGCCATGAGAGATGAAGATGTCACCATATGCATGCTTCAACATATTGCAACGCATGAGATAAGTGTTGTCTTTGCCTTCATGGCGTATTAGACAGTTAGCTGGATGCCCGGGAGTCATGTTCTCGTGTTTAATGGCGATTGTTGCTGCTACTGCAAATTTCTACCGATGTTTCAACTTCACAGATCTTGCTGAACCATTCAAACATTCCTGCAGTGTTGCTATGCATTGCATACATCTGGTGGATAGCAATAGCCACGGTTAAACAACCACAGTGCTTCCCATGTGAGTTGTACGTTTGACCTTTCGCCAAGAGTAATTCATACTACGGCAGTGCCTTGATGCCCACTATGTTTTTCAATAATACAGAAACAAGATATCGATATTTTTGATCAGATGTTTTAGTGATTCCAATATTCTGTCTATGAGTATCGTTCGATATGCTTCATTCATTTCTAAACAAAGTTTAAACATTATGATTAACATTAATTAAACATGAACAATTAGTTTGACAAGGAATTTCAACTGATAGAAACATGAAATTGAATATAATAACTATATAAGAAGCAGCCAGTTTCATTTCATATAAATGTTTTTTTCACTGCATCTTCTCGTGACATTTGTGCTTTAAGTGTGTGTGGTCTGCTTAATAACCTCTCTTTAAACGCAAGCAAAATTACAGGTGACTTCGACGAAATTTAAAAAACCCACTGTATTAATATATCAAACAATGGAATCCGTTTCGTAATATTGAAAAATGTTATATGTTTACCTTCTGAACCTTTTTAGGCGAATTCGCCAAGAATAGAATTCGCCTCGTGTATATTTCGCCCTCCTGTTGCAATTTTGTTTCACCCATTGGTGTATTTTCTCTCCTGCTCAAGCCAAAAAAATACGAGGCGGAAATGTTCATATTTCACGATGAAAGTCTTTAAGAAATGTCTTAATCAGATTCTGTTTGTTTAACACGTGTTCGCTTCGAAATATCCAACAACTCAATGATTCGATACAGCCTTACAAATCAATGACGTTGTGCAAAAGCGATATCAAACCGCTAGGCCGAACGTAAAACAATATGTAATACTTCATCTGTAAACACATTTAACAGTGAAATTAAACGCTTCGATGAATGTCTTCATCAGGTTCGGTAGTTTGACACGTGTTTGCTTCAAAATATCCAAAAACTCAATTTTCAGCCAATCGAAATAACGTACAGACTTTTTGCAACCCTACAGATTAATGACGTAGTGCAAATGCAATATTAAACGGCTATGTCGAACATAAAACAATTTGTAATATCACCCGTCCCTGTTATCGCGATTCGATTCTTTCAGCTACATATACAGGCAAATACAACTTGTGGTGTTTTCAATTGTTATGTTGACTCTGATCAAGATTAACCATCGACTTCTATAAATATGTTACTGTATACGCATCATTTTGTACAGCTGGATGTTCGAAATAACCTAGATCAGATGTACAAGACGGGACACTACTAACCAAGACAAACAGTCACTCAGCTAGCAGACGACATTTTGCCCTGGCTCATAACATACCGCCGTGACCTCGTATCCGCCACTCCTATCACCGTTGCTATGCAACACTAATATGCCTCACGCTGTAGAGCGGACTCTCTACGTACGTATCGCTCCCGACTGACTTGGGCTTTGTCTGCGCGCAGCCCGTCCCTACTCTTTGTCCACGGCTCAGATATGGGGGAAATCGTTATTCGTATAATCTGTAAAAACAGCATCTCGTTTTGCATTCAGTCTCTGTCACTTTCCATTTACCCCTATTTTACCACATGGCACTGTACGATGTTATTGTGTTGATGGATCATATGAAAGCAAATGATAATTTTAACAAAAGAAAATTTCACACAAAAAAATCCTATTCCTGTCAATCATGTAAACGTATGATATCTTTTACTATGGAAGATATTTCATTGTTCATAAAGTTATTGGAATTTGACCATCTGACGAAAACTAAATGAAGATAATTTAATGTGACCATTCTTTGCTACATCCGATAACGAGCATCCGGGTTGTTTCTGTTGTCTTCATCCAAATGCCATATTGGTACACCATCTCATATCAGCTATACACCTATGCATGATGGTCCAAATATTGGCAGATCCTTACACACACAATTTCCCAAGGTAGGGATGACCAGACATCCATACTTCTTTAGCAGACGACGCTCTTCAATACTGAGAAGGATTTCACATATTAACATGATCAGCACTGATTGATGATAGGAAGAGGGAGAAAGATGTTACTAGAAGTGTCTTAGGTTTACTTAGTTACGGAAGTATATGCAACTTCATAATAAAATGTTATAACATTGTATTAGGTAGGCCGAATGATGCGATAACGCTATTTTCTTACATGAATCATCTGATATTCACGATTTGGCATGCAGCCAACATTTAGTGATACCTTTGCTTAAATGGTTCAGGTAAATAACACAAGCAAGATAATGACAGTACTATTAATATATTGCGTTAAAACAAGTACGATGCAGTAGGCTACAAATCTGTCAGTTCATGCTTAAGCTACACCTGTGTGTGCTAACGTAAACCAGTCTGAGCCTTCTTCCCTGCATTATATAACAATTCACACTAGCCATATCAACAATGCCTAAGCGTATACCAGAAATATCTTATTTTTGTTATCTGCTTCAGCGCTAAATCAGTAAAATGAACATAAAATACGGTTTTGACCTGTTGTACGATTATGACGTCACACAAAATGATGTCCTCTTCTTGTATCATATCCTCATATCAGAAAGACCAGATACATTTCATAAGATTGTACCAAAGGAATAACCATTGACGACCAAATCAAGAAAATGTCAATCTCCCCTAAGAGGAAAGTTATACAGATTCAAAATAGCAGTTCAAAGTGTAAGGTTTCTTTGTTGTGTGACATGAGGGAATGAGGAATCGATTTTGTGTTCAGCCATTTTTTGAAAACTGGCATCGTCGTGATATTGATTCTGGTGTATCAAGGTTTCACGTTAACATACTACTAGGTATTCTTTTATTTACAGTTATGAAAGAAAAAGAAAAGCAGTTTGTGTAATGGTCATTACTTATTTCTCTCTGCTAAATATATATATTTTTATTGACATATTCAGTGCAAGCTTCAGTGGTGGGTCTACTGAAACGGGTAAGAGAAAAATCAGTCAGAAAATGTCATAGTGAAAATAAAGATTGGGAGATATCGGAGGTGGTCTGAAGCCTCATTAAGCCACATGAAGCCTAAGACAAACGGATCTGTCAATCCGTGAATGTTGCTGGATTTGCAACAGATAGTGAAATTGAAAATTGATTTTTATGGTTCAGAATATTTAAAAACAGAACTCGTACAATATGTAAGCCATCAAGCACCGCCTTCAAATGCTACATGTGTATTTTGTAAATCCGTTTTCATGATATAACCAGTCTTCATATCCTTCGACCGGGATAGCAGACGACGCAATTCGCTATGTTAAATGTCAGTATCATGTGGCATTCCTGCCGGCGTTGCTAGGTAACCATATGATCGTATTTCCCGTCTATCGATATTGCCTAGCTCGGGCGTTGAAAGAGAAAATTGCTCAGCTACGCATTCAGTCCCGTGAAGAATAGTGAGATTTAAAAATGGCGGACGCGTGCATGAAGCCCTGAAATCAAACGACAGAGTCCTTTAAAAAAAAACCATTAATAATACAACTGCATGATTCATTTTAAATAGGAATAAGTGAAATTAAAAGAAGCAGACATTTGTTTTTGAAGTAATGTACCCATGCAAGATTAGGTAAGCGAGATGTTTCAGATCGCATTGCCATTTCTCACGAGATATAAGGTTAAAATGAACATCTCGCAAAATAGAGTTTATTTACAGGTGGTACTTGTACATCTATAATTGTTGACCTGCTTTCATTTACCAAAGGATGTTCCTTACCAGGAGCATGTGATTTTCGTTTCAAAAGGAAGAACATCTAATGGAGCAGTTGGTTTCTGTTACAACAAGAGGAGGTGTCTCAAACAAAACACCTAACTTCCGGTACAACAATATGTATTTCCATGGAGATATTGTTTGTCTTTATAACAGAAAGGTCCTCTACAACAGAGCTTACCAACTGGATGACCTGGTTTCCTTTACAAAAGGAAGAACCTTTACAAGAAAGAGTCCCTGCCTTCCGAGGAGGTAAATTAATGCAGCACTTGTTTTTCGAAACAAGAGAATGGATCACATTGTTTCCGTTGCAATAGAAGGAACCACTTCTGGAATATTTGCTTTCCGAAACATAAGGTAGTAATTCTGTTCCAGTACCTAGTTTCTGATGCCAAAGCAGTGAACATTAATAGGCTTCCGATATGACAGAAGGTATTTCTACGTGAGCACCTGGGCCCGTATTCATGAAACCGTTCTCATGCTCAAGCATGGATTTTGTACTCAAGCCGAATTTCTTGTTTTCGTTATAAATTAATAAAAATGTTATTATGTCAATGATTTAGAAAAAAACTTTTATGAGACTTAAGCCCGAAAACTGTTTTCAATGTTTAAATTTGACTTTTTGATCGTTTGACATGATTTAAGCGAGTTACAAGAAAATGGAATTTTAGCACAGAATCCATGCTTGAGCATGCGAACGGTTTGATGAATACGAGTCCTGGTTTCCCAAGAGGTTTCTTTACTGAAACTCTTGGTTTAAGTTCCAACATAAGTAATTTCTGCTGGAGTACCTGGTTTCCATAACAACGGGAGGAACCACTAATTAAGCACCAGCTTCCATTAGAACAGAAGGTATCTCTGCTGGAACTCTTGGTTTCCGTATACATTCTTTCCGTTACAACAGGATTTCCCTTATAATGGACGGTTTCTTTACTAGTCAACATGTTTCGTAAAAAAATCTTACTTAAACAATAGGCTTTCATTATAACAGAAGGTCTCTCTTCTTAAGCAACAGGGTTCTTTACAACAAGAGGAATCTCTACTAAAACCCTTTATTTTCCATAATGACAGGTTAAAACTCTACTGCAGCGCCTTGTTTCTCTTATAATAATGTGTCCATTACAGAAAGAGGCTAATTTATTGAGTTCATGGTTTCTATTACAGCAGGAGTTTTCTGCAATGGAACATCTAACTTTCATTTAATCAGGAGGTATATCTCCGAGGTGTGAGGTGACAATTTACAGGATGTACATCTGTTGGGGCACACGGTTTCCGTTACAAGAGGATGTACCTCTACTGGGGCACACGGTTTCTGTTACAACAGGATGTACCTCTACTGGGGCACACGGTTTCTGTTACAACAGGAAGTACTTCTATTCCAACATCTCGTCTTTGATACAACAGGAGGCATCTCTACGAGTGCACCTGGTTTCTGTTACATCAGTTTGATACTCTATTAGGGCACCTGGTTACCGTTTTCACAGCAGGCATCTCTTCTTGATTAGTTGGTTTCCGTTATACAACAGGACACTCTACTGGGGCACGTGGTTACCTCTTATACAACAGGAGTTACCTCTACCACAGGAGTTACCTCTAATGGAGTAACTTCATGCCTTCAGTTATAACAGAAGAAATCCCAGTGAAGCACCTGGTTTCCGTTCCAGCTGAGGATATCTCTACTGGAGCATCTAGTTGTCGTTACTGCTGAAGAAGCCTTTATCCGTTCACCTAGGTTCCGTTCCATTATTTTGTGAGGGTTTTGTAATCCATATTGTTGTAGTATTATCCTTAATTGTCATATTTTTCGTTAGGCTTTGTGTTTGGATTTTGCCTCTTTGTGTTGTCGTTGTTATAAATCCATATTTCTACACTTTTCCTATTTCACATTATTCAATCTATTGTCAGGTTTGTGCTATTATACTATCGTCCTAGTCTATATCCTCTCATCTGTTATTCCTTATTAATCATATACTTATGAACGACTTTTAAATGTACATTTCTGAGCCTTACTAATAAAACATTTAACAAATTGCAAGAAATAATTTCATTTGATAACTTTATTCTTGTCTTTAACAAGAAATGTCAGGATGTAAGCACATTTGATCTACAGTGAAATTTAATCATTTTTATTGTTAAAATAAGCGATCGCAATGACTAAAGACAAAATAAGGAAGTTTCATTAAAAATATTTCTTAAAGAGTGTCTATGAGAACAACAAAAGTTAAACAGGGCATTGCATACTGTCAACCCGGAAAAACATTCTCGTGTGACAATTCGGAAGGATTCAAGTTAGCTTTAGCTGAAGAAGATAAATAAACTCCGTGCTTTTACAAATAAACCTAAACGAACAAGAGATAAACTAGGTCACCTACAAGGATTCAGTGATCTTAAATCAGTTACACGTGACAACCTACCAAGAGTGACACTTGCAAAATAAGGCTGACCTAGACCTCCAGTAAGGATATCCTTGTTAAACTCTCAACATAACCTGACAGCGACTTACCTGTAGTAAATTCATACTGTGTGTTTAGTTTCATTGTACAGCAGTTAAATAGCCTTCTATACGTGAAATAAATGTGGAAAAGTATGCTTTACATTTCTATGTTCCTCCCTGTCATTGTTTGTGTCTGACATGACATGTTCAATTTTACGAACATGTAAGGCTTGTAAGTTGACATTGATTTAATAAAAGTTTTTACTCATTTTGTTAATGTTGTGCTTACATTACAAAATATTACTTCAGTATGAATCAAGGACAGGCGTTTTGTTTCTCAAGGCATTGTTTTAAGGACCGGTTGGACTGACCTCCAAACCCGGGAGTTTCCTCTGTGAGACTTTGCTTTGGGGATATTCAATAGACAAGATGGATTATTTTAGGTATCTTTTATTTCATTTACTTCAAAGCTGTGGACCATCAGGATGGAGTGTAGTCAGAATAATAGATCGGGTTATGATGTCAAAGTTTGTGTCCGTGGCATAACGTGAGTGAAGTATATAATGAAGCTTCTATGGTCGTGACATGGCTTCCAGATATTGTGAGTTTAGTTTATCCTACACTTCACAGATACATTCAAGTTTTTGTTGGGGAAGAGATAAATCTATTTTGCCTGTCTAAGTAAAGAAAGGTCCTGCACTTTGTATTTGGAAAATGTCACCACTAAACAAAAGATAGCATCTTCGTTGTAGAGGGTAACCACATCATGATGAATTCACGGCATCAGTTTGGTCACATCATACCTGCGCTATCAACGATGGCGGGGTGCATTGTGTTCGTCATTTAATCACGGAACGCTCCACAGCAGAAAGTTGAGGGAGTAATCAATCATTCCTGTGCGATACAGACAAAAATAATCTCAACCCTCGGTCTAAGCGTAATGATGTTTAGCATTGGCAAAAAACTCGTGCGGAATTTTGACTTAAAAATCTTACCTCCGAGTTGAGAGCTGTCTATATCACAAAAGAATGACAGATGCAATACATCCCTTGATCAACAATGACCGTAAGACTTTCACTGATTAGATGAAATATATTATATGTTATAATTAGGGGTTATTATATGACCGTCTTCAAATCAGACTCCAGATTGACCCAAGCTATACATATATCAGGTCAAACGGCTGTAGATCCGCGAGCCGGAAATAGGTCATTGGCCAAATATATGTCACACGTTAAATTCCACGGACTCATCTTTCTTTATTTACTAGCATTTACTCAATTGCATTTCTTACTTACTGTGTAGATAGTGATAGTGACACTTACTCCAATATAAACATTAAGTGAATAAAATATTTGGTTTGTGATATATCGCAGTCAAATTCAACAGTGCTTTATATAATGGTATGAAACAATGCACCAGGTGTTTATAATCAGATGAACTTTAACTAACATCATACATACACTTGTTCTTATTCCACTTCAGTAGATATTTGTATGACTTTTATCTTTTTTTGTTTTTGTAGCGCCATTTAATGGAACGATTGTGCAGCCACATATATATCCAACGAATCCGATGCTGTTTGCAAAAGACTAAATGGTAGAGTACTTTTAAATCACGTGGCCATTTTCGTTTACTTTGTAGCGTTTTCCAATTACGATAAAACGATACATACTTAAAGAAACATAAAAACTTCAAACTAAAAAGCTTTCATATGTGTTTATTTGTTTGTATAGTATAGAAATGTTGTCTATAAATATAGCTTCGTAACGAAAAACGTTACTTTACACTTTGTCGATTGAGAAGTAGTAAGTTTTCCAAACATTTCACGTGATGTACCAACAGCTGATGTACCTATGTCGACATAACTCGTAAGTCGAAAGTCTATGGCAGATATATGCCACCATTCTTTGCTACGAAGAACGTTACTTAACACTTTGTCGATTGAGAAGTAGTTAATTTTTACAAGGTTATTTTCGGCGTTATTCCTTTCGTGGTATCGGCGAGCAACACTACAGACCTCGCAACCGTAAAAACAGAAATTCAACATTGCACGAATTGGCGAGCAACACTACAGACCTCGCAACCGCAAAAACAGAAATTCAACATTGCACGAATTGGTAATTTTTGTTACACGTATTTTATATTTTGAAAATATATAGTTCCCTTGTTTATTTCTCGCAATCCCATTGGCGAGATCCTGTACACATGACCAGTAAACAAATGTGGACAGATTTCCGGTTGAATATTGATTTCTTAATAAAGCTCTATACAACAGCACAAAAACACTAGTTGCTGGAGAATTGGCTTGAATGAACATGACATACCTTTTCTCTATAAATCTGAACCATGATTGGTCTACTAAGCTGAGTTGCACTGTTGGCAACCTGCAATAAACATAATAGAAATCGTAGGAATAAAAACAATCCGATGAAACCAATCAGGTTTTAAAAATTTCTTATAGTGAATATGATGTGAGATATGAACCTAAAAACACTTGCTGGATACAGAGGGAAATCAATGAAGCAGACAGCCATTGTTTCTTCCGAGATCTTCATAGTGTTCATTTGAAATTCAACTATATTTGTCCTCAACACTAAGAATGAAAGATCTCTTAAATGGTTGTGTATGTGCTCTTTAAAACAACCCAGTCGCAACCCTAACCTGTATTTTTTAGCAGGGCGCAATGGATGTAGGTTCAAGTGCCGACAAGAATTGGGTTTCTCGCCCATTTAAAATCTATACCAACTGCAACTGTCTGAAGCAGCTAGGCATCGTTGAATTTATTCCATATAATGTAATTTGCAAGGTCTGCCTTTGTTAAATGGTATTTTGAAGGTCAAGGTCGGGATAGCACTGGTCATTTTTGACTATGATTTAATTATCACTAAATTTATACCGTATTGAACAAAACTTTACCTTACCGATTTTCACTATTATAGTGGAACGTTAAATTTTACCATCGCCCAATTGTAAGGAAAGAAAACACCCACCAATGTGTCTTGTTATGTAGAAACAAAATTCTTACATGTGATCATAATTGAAGAATGCGAACGCTACTGATAAGTGTACGGACATAATCCAGTAAATATGCAAATATAAGTACATGTATAAAGAAGACAAAACTTCCAAAGCGTCAACTCGATCGGAATTAAAATTAGATTTCTGGAGTGGATGCCAAAACAAAAGCGGAACACGAGTGAAGGTGTCGGTATGTTATGTCAAGCGAGTTCAAAATACATGGTATTCAATAGGAAACATTTAACTATAATATTTACTACAAATTTAAAACAATTTACACGACGGAAATTTACTGAATCAAAATATTAGGGGATTTAATAAGGTAATCTTTGGAGCTACGTTCTAATGACGTTACGCTTGAAAACACGGCTGTGCGCCATCTTGAATGAGATACTCTAGCATTTTTCTCCTTTTATTTTGTAAGATTTACTTAAATAAGTGATATTAGTTATGTAGGTAAATTTATACCTGAGTATATGTAACAAAGAAGTACCAAAGCGATCACAAATTCTACCTTCGCTTCATTTATATCTGAACAGAAAATCTGGGGCTTTCAATGAAGTAAATAGAAAATGCCGTTCTGATTGGTAAGTACCAAAAGTTATATTTAAACACTATGACAGATAACACTTTGGATATCTGTCACGGTTTGGCTGTTGTCATTAATCTATACTAGCATACAAAAGGGTTCCAACATGTGGGGAAGTCATCATGTCAACAATTAGCGTCCGGATTGTCTGGGTCTCCTTATATTAAAGGCATGGAAAAATTGTCCGCCTGTATGGGACCCTGTACTTATGCAATACGTAATCTTTGTGTTTGGAAAACTTGTTAAAATATCAACATTGTATCGTTACCTCAGTGTGTTGCTAGGTAACCGCGCCAGCCTCACTCGCTTACTACATCGTTGGTGACTGTTTTAAAGAGCAGTCTGCTTCTGCATATCGGTAGACACATGCATGGTGCCTGAAAAATGAGCATACGATGTTGTGTATCCCACATCTGTTTCAAGCCAGAACAAGTCCCAATTGTTGATCCTTTTGCATGTTGACAAGTTTAAGCTATAAGGTTATTTAAACGATATGTTTCACTGTGGTAAGTGGTGTTACATTAACGACCATAATTCATTTGTTAACTACGAATCACTTGCACCTTGCGAAATAGTACTTACTTTATTATTTAGACCTATTGGGCTACCATACAAAAGAGTCTTGGTTCTTCTGTTAGTATCTTTTGTGAGAGCTATCGGTTAACTATCATCAGTGTTACCGGATTTCCTATTACTCTGGTGAATCAAAAAAATCAGACTATAAAAAGGTGTGGAAATCCACTTATATCTTGAATGGGTGCAAGAAACTATTAATTACAAGCGTGGCTTCTACAGTGATTCGTGACATTACTTCCATTACATGGGGGCTAGATGATTGGTTTGATATGACAATATGGTGATATATCAACATGGTGTTTAAGTCGGTGAAATTAGTTTTAAGTTTATTTGTAGTTTTATAAAGCTGATCTAAGTAAACACTTTACTGCACCATTTCGTTTATTTATGACACATCAGTGGTATACTAAAGGTTACCATACTATGTTGAATATTACATTTAAAGTCAGGCATCAGGTAAAGTCTGGTCTCACTTCACTGTGCGACAAGCTAATTGGTGTAGTTTTGTCAATGGAGTAACATTAGATAAGGTCGTTTGCAATGTGCTCGTGGTGTAGGGTAATAAAGTAGAAACTTTTGAAAGGTATTATTTAGGTTTGTAAGATGTCATTTGCTTACTGGACACCATTTGGCTAGCGCCACTATTACGTCAAATGAATCCCGCATTAGACCATTGCAATGCCGCCATTTGACATCACCGGTCCGTTCTGTTCCTGCTTCTGTTTGCAATTTAGGAGTTTCCTCTGAATTAAATTGATTAATCATATCAATTTAAAAAATGCAAGCTCTTAGCTTTCTTATTTGTGAAAGAAATGGATACATGCAAGTGAAAGTGAATAGTTCATTGTATGCTTCTGCACAACTTTTTGACTTCTATTTTTAGTTCAAAAGAAGAGTATCATATCTAGATAAGATTAGTCGTATGAGACAGATACTGAGGAAATGTAGGTGCGAGCACTGGCATATATCAAGATGTTAACATATCTGTAAGACTGAACACAATATGTATTCTTTAAATTGCAACCAACTATTAGCACAATAATTATGTATTACATTCAAATATGTTTTGGGAGTTATTTTGGCTTTGATATCGACCATGTCCATCCATGCAAGCATTATTCACGTTTTGAACTTAAAGCGAACATGACTTCAAATCTAGCAAACATGTTTGCCTTATAATAAAAGTTGTTGGTTTATAATACCGAGAAACGTCTTTGTTCCTTATTTCTCTATACATTCTATTCTATGTACCAGTTAATGTAAACCTCTTGAACCTCAATTCTACAGCGCTATTCCTTCCTTCAACATCTGGTATGTTAAAGCTGCAGCAACTTCCATCACTTGAGTTCTCTATGTAGTGTGGCGCTTATAATCGATCCGTCGTAAACCTCTGCCGCATTAAATGCCTGTGATGACTCACCGTCAGGGGGCGTTACGTAGAAAAACACTGCAGACATCGGCGTGGGTCTCCGCTTTGTGTGGTAGTCACTCCTATAGATAATACCACACATAATCTTCTCTGGATCTAAGGTTTAATGAACATTTGAATGAATATTTTGATTGTGTTTTTACCAGAATTTAAGAAATATATAAATTAGCCGTTAGGTCATCCAATTTTGCACATGTTTGATTCGAAGTAACCCGGCCGTTTTCACACTTTATCATGTCGATCAAACAGTGAAGAGATCGCCTGGTTGTTTTTTCGTGTGTTACAGGTATCATTCACATATTCAAAGTATTTTCTATGTATAAGTTGTTATTTAGTACCACTTTTGGCCAGATGCGTTCACGCATTTTCATTTTCTAGTGTTTACTTTATACGATTTTAAGTTTTTTAAACATAAAATTGCTGTCTCAGTGTATACTTTCAAATAGCAGAAGTAAAGAAAATAAAACCTTCCAGATGCTGAATTGCTATTGATAGTGTGATTAAGATGTGACGTCATCTGTGTATTAATTACGTCATAGATTTGTGACGTCATCTGTGTAGATATTTATGACGTCATATAGTTGTGACGTCATCTGTGTAAATGTCAAAATGATTCAGGTTCACTGTTTGCAGCTATAATCAACGCGTACTTTTTTGTTAATATAAGATGTAGGAAAATTTAGGGTTGCAGTTTAGCGAAATAGAAAATGTATGATTATTGTCTTTATCATTTGAAGATCTAAGGCGTTACGGAAAGACAAATACACGCATGCGTTATCAATATTCGTGATTATTGACGGTCCAATTCGAAAACCCAGGCTATGGCACTTTTGTGATATCATGTGAAATCAATCTATGTACAGTGCCTTATGCTACCTCTTAAAGCTGGTGTACAAGACTGTTCAAGAAAATTGATATACAAATACTTGTGAATACATTACAGAGAAACTCCGTTGTAGTCTGTCGCCTATCTGAGATCAATAGCAAGCTAGGCCAACACAGATCTAACTGGAATGTTTGCCACAAGGAAAGGAAATACACTCATACTACGCTGTCTTTGCCAGCCAGCCAGGAGTATAGCAGACGACACGACCTAGCCGAACAGACCACCGAACGGGCGTGTACAAACAAGGTCGCTGGCCACGTGACTCAGTCAGGTTTTAGTGCTTGCAGGCCTAGCCAGGCATGTCGAGTGGGTGTTGGTCCCACCATACCGACCTGATTAAAATCGCTCGCTTAAAGTACTGGATAGCACGGCCCATAACATTGTTCATTGTTAGGAAGCAGTTTTAAAAAATGGCATCATGAATTTATTATTACATCCTGATCCACTGAACAATACTACAACTCCTAGTTATAAACATACAAATGAAGTCCGATGCAAATTAAAAGTTACACCGAACAGAAAATATAGACAGAATGTTCAGTGTGTGGAGAAGGTTAAGCCTTCCTGGTTACCTTTTTCCGCCTCGAGGTTTAAGTAGGGGATTGTCATTATGGCTTCCTTTTGGTCGGATGTAACCTCTGTGGTGTTTTCGTTTCGACTTTGAGATCCAATATTTTAATTTTTGATTTGATGCTGTGGTATATATTGCTTGGTAGTAGCTTCAGACAAAAGTTTATAAATTAATGTAATTCAGTAGTTATAAGATAAATTACCTAGATAGAATGAAACAGCTCAAAGCTTTTATGGTAATTAATTACTTGTTTCTATGTTAAATGAAAGATGTGGGATGTTTTTGTATCTCTTATACGTGTTTGTAGAATCCTTGAAATGCAGACATGCCTCGCAGAGGGGGGATTTTCTATGAGGTGTAATCCTCCGATCTGCCGTACCTACCGCCATGTGCGCTTACCGCTGGCGTGCCTGATAATGAACCCCTATTGTTAATACTGCTTCAGATGAAGCCGGTATATAGACTTTGGTAGTTTGCTGGGTCAGGTACAGCAGGCCTCCGTTAGAACAGCAGGAAAACATACATAAGAAACCGGAAATTGCGTTCCTGTTATGTTTACTATAACCGGAAGTGTATAAAGTGATTGCTTATAAACTCTGTACGATATATTCCCGTCTTCTGTTAATAGAACCTGTTGTTTTCTGATAGTGAAGATGGTAACATAGTATTGTCTGCTATGAAAAATGTTCAAAAGGAGACATGGACCACTTTTATCCGTGGATCACGTGAGCATTTTCACTGACTTGAAATAGTCTCCCAGGACTTGCATAGTCTAATGAAGACGAGATTTCTGCATTAATATCAATATAATATCTCTTTGATGTGTTTATGTTATATTTGAATGTATACATTTATTTTTTCCTTAAACAACAGATACTTATTAAATGAACTAGCTTTACTCAGACTTAATGGCAGGTATCCACGCCAATTTTTAAGCTTCCTTAACGTGTAAGTTATAGTTGGTGACATTTCGACGTAAAAGTAGTACTCTTAACGAAATTCTCGGTGCCAAGGTCTTAAGTTCCGAGAACGCAGTGATACCAACAAAATGTCTGCTCAATTCTATATTCAGTACCACAAGGAATAAGCAATTTACTTGCTTCTCCAATGCGAGATACTTCATGCGGGTGCGATGGTCTTATCGATTTTCCTTGGCGTACGTGCATCTGGAGCTGTTACCTCTAGGTGGTACCCTTTACGTGAAAGCACAGCGCAAATGGTTCAATCTATCTATCTATGTCTTGGAACCGACGCAAATGCAGTGCAAGCATCAATGTAATTTAAGACCCCGTACTTATTTTTTTTCATTTGTCAAAAAATATTTGAAGCTATAATTACAATCGTCGTTTCTTTCCGTGGAGAAAAGGAAACTGATAAAATAACACTCATTGATTGATGAGTTTTTGAAGATATGTTGAATAGGATAAACATGTATACCACCACGACGCAGCAAAGGTGGCCTCGTTAATTCAGTCACCCTCGTCCCCATCTTAAGTGACATGTTTGTTTGACGCTTACTATAACATGTATGTTAAATGCGACAACAAAAGACAATCTGTCATCAAGAAAAATGTTTTGATGGTCGTACATTTGCATAACGAAATTAAGACTGTACTATTTAAATGTGTATTTTTTTCTTTATCGACGGTATCCGTAATGTCTTCCTTTTATATATTTCGTGCTATGGAAATTGCAGAATATCTGTTTAGAGAATGTTTTATTTAAAAAAACAAAAATTATGATTACTTAAATGAGCATAAAAGGTGCAAGCGTTTTCAAAATCTAAGGGCTGTTTGTTGCTTGACCTTTCTTGTGTTTAAGTTTTTGAAACGCTCTACCAGTAATGAGCATATTTTCTCTTTACAACAGGTAGTACATATTGCAGTAGCATTCCCTTCCGTTTCAGGGTTTTTATGGTCTAGTCCTAAATGGTTCACATTCTTGGCAGTGATAACATTACGTGTGGCACAGGAAACAGCCTAAGCCATTTGAAACAGATCACGTCAACCCCAAGATAATTAATGTTTTCTTACTTCAAACAATTTGGCAAATTATCATCACTGTACAGAATGGGCACTAATGAGATTAGGCAATGATCTTTACATTAATTACAGTGCGTTTAGTTTTATATAAAATAATCTGCCAGATTCATTAAGTCCATTAATCTTTATGCAACTTACGCCCACACATTGAAACTGTTCTCTTCCTCATGATGACATCCTATAGCTAATTCCGTAGTCTTACTTCAAAAAGAGGCCATAGGAAAAAATACCCACGATCTCTTATGTTCGGTTGCAGAATCAAAGTCCGTATCTTGTGATGAGTTATTGTCATTCAACTGCTTCAAAAAATATTGAAATTTGTCTCCTTTATCACATTTTTCTTTTCCTCGCCTGGAATATATGTTTTTGCGTACATACGATAGATTTGTGGAAGAGGCTTTCAGGACTGGTAACAAAAACCTTGACAAGTCCTTCATTTTCGTTTTAGATATACTATGTGCTTTATTTAGCAAGACATGTAATGGCAATGTCGATCGTATTTACCCTCCTAAATGTGAAATCAAAGGGCACGTCAGACTCTTCTTCATGTACTTCCTACCTCACTCTTTACTTACAAAATGACCAAAAGCGACTTACGGCTAAGCTGTAATTTAGATAAGCGTGACGATATCGATTTTTTGATAGAGACTTTCACTTTCTTGATAGCAAAATCCCTGCTTCCCCAACCTACGTTGTTTACATGTCGCAGTTGAGATTTTATTCAAGAGCTTGTTTCAAATATATCATGATTCCCGTGAGAGATGTCGACTGTTGTCGGACAAATTAAAATCTTAAAACTTCAGGAAATGCAGGCTGATGAAGAATATGGACAAGTTTTATGGTTGTATCAAATATCTCATTGGGAAAAATTCTATTCGCTTGGGTAATATAAAGGTCGATATCTTCGATTGCTCTCATTATATGTCTTATTGTTTCGTTGTCATTACCTCAGTTCTCACTTTGAGTGCGTGAAGTCGCTTGAATTTGACATAGATTTACTTGGCTGGTGACGGCGATAAAGCAGAAGTCGCTTACCCTTCCGGAACTCCTGGTCTTTTTAGTTCCAATAACGGTTTTGTTTTCATGAGTCGAATGTTGTATATTTCTTTAGTAGGACTAGGATAATATAAGATATCATCTCTTTTGTTTTCTCTTGCTCATTTTTGTATCACATCTTGAAGAGTCCATTGCTTATAATTCATACCATATATAATTAGTCAATTGAAATTGTGCCAACTTATAGATTATATCTTTAAAGATATATAAATATGTCTGACATCGAAATTATTTTCTCATATTTCTCGGTTGGATCATACATGTATGTGGAAAAGTTAATTGTGTATAATTTCTTCCACAGAAATCCACAGAGAAATATTGAAAACAGCTTCACCTGCTTGTTTTCTTTTTCCTGCGTTAGTGTCGTCTTTCTTTGTCGATTATCTTTTATTTCCTTAAAATAAATTAATTGTTTAATCACGGAACCCGTGCTGTATCCCGCTGCATTCGTAAGAGGCGACTAATGTGTTAATCTATCAGAGGTATTTCCTCCGCGTGTTCTGCTAGAGGAACTTTGAAGGAACCACCGATATACATGCTGTATCCCACTGCATATGTATCGTAAGAGGCGACTTTTGTGGTTTCCTGCAAAATCGTAGGTTTTCTTCAGTGTCTTCTAGCATAATAAAGAAATTGGATTGCAATTGCTTTCGGATATTACGGCTATTGAATGTTCTCCTTGGTAACGTTACTTAATCGAATATCAGTGGAAACTGAGAGCAAGGGCCGATAGTGATGCAGCTTGGTCCAATTTTAAGGAGTCGTCTCAAAGCTACATACTATGGTAAATTATCCAGGATTCTCGTTCAAAAATTAAAATGCAAAACAGAAGCTAACAGATAATTGGCAGACATTAGGCAAGCAATCGAAATTTCTGATTGAAAGCTGTCTTTTTACGCTAATTATTAAATAAATTATCTTAAACACTCATGTTGGTTCGGTTGGTAGCAGCCAGGGGAACTTAATGAAGGAGGAAACCGGAGTACATGGACACAAACACATGGTTAGGCATGTGATTGGGAGTTCAAACCCTTTGCGTCCTGATGAAGGCGAGTACGCTGTCCACAGCGCCACAAACTAATTTGTCTAAATGAGTATTAAAAGAGAATTCACTCAAGCGTTAAATATGGTGTGTTGCAGGTATGTATAATTAACTCCCTCAGTCCTATCTATCTTTGTCTCTGTTGTCGGTCTCCGTTTTAGGTTGTCTAGCGTTCAAGAAAAAGAATGACTGGAGAGCAATCAATCAAATTTATGGACAGTATT
Source organism: Chlamys rubida (assembly GCA_032359455.1). Taxonomy (NCBI): domain Eukaryota; kingdom Metazoa; phylum Mollusca; class Bivalvia; order Pectinida; family Pectinidae; genus Chlamys; species Chlamys rubida. The sequence goes on along the minus strand of JAUMHH010171557.1, from coordinate 8,289 downwards.
CAGTATGGAGGAGACACAGTGCAGTGAACGGTGACCACTGTACTATAGACGATAATTTGTAGTTGTGCTATCTAGTATGTACATGTTCAACAATAACAACCGTCACATCACAGGCGAGTTGTCTGAAGAAAAAACTTTGCCGTGGCCTTAAAACCTAATAAGCAATAAAGACAATATGTTATTGAAACGAATCCAAATAATAATATAAAAAGAACAGAAAAGTAGCCGAGGACAAATTGAAGCAGAAGATATGTTACATGTATGAATATAATTTGACGTGGATTGTTACAAACAAACAAAAAGGAGACGAAATGAGGCGAAACCACCTGTTCCGGAAGTGTAAGCATATCCTGCACCACATTTGTCTCCTTCGTGGCGGATCACGTAAAACCCTTTTAACAATGTCTTTTGTTCCATCAATTAGGACGAAGAAACATAAAGAATGTAAACCAATAAACCATTCATTGAAACCAACATGAAAAGGAAAGAAAAGCAGCAGAGGAAGGTCTGATATGGATATTTGTCATGAAACGTTACAAGAGAAAAAAAAAGAAAAAAAAAAGAGACGAAAAAACCTATTCCGGATGTAAACAAATCTTGCACCACATTCGGCACCCTTCATGGTGTATCCTGTCAAATCCTTTAAACCTAGCCGCATGTTACGCCAACAATTAAGACGAGGACACATAAAGAATGCCAAGCAATAATTATCCATTGAACATCTAACAATGCGACTGGAAGGCATTCGAGGGCTTATCTAAACCCAGCAACAGCCAACACCCAGGAGATGCTACCAGAGAGTATACTGCGATACGGCGCATCATGAAGCTGACGCAAGTTTAGGTGTAGACAGCGCTTGGCTATCTAGTGACGTACATATCCCATGGAGTGATAGGAACATCTACCGTGGCAGGCGTCGTTCACACCGCGTCGGTCCCTGTATATGTCAATGCTGATGCCTACAACACGCTCTATCTTAAACTTATAAAATAGAAGGTAAACGAGCAGGTCGTTTCCGTCTCGTTAGTGACGGGTTAGACGTGAAGTGTCACTCACTGAATATAGTGTCTCTGTATACCTGCCAGGTAAAATTAGTCTTGAACTGATTTATTTAGGTCGATGACGTGGCATCTCTTCCAACGATAAAACGGCATAACTTCATTAGGGCTACCTACATTCACTGCCGTAATGCACCAACTTCAGTGAAATATACTGGTATATACAAGACAATCGATATATAACAAGCATCTACACCATCAGGAGATTGTTTCGTTAAATCACGTGATCAGATACAATGATCTTCCCGTATATATAAAAAATATATATAATGTTGCTGCACGATCTACCGAAGTGGATTATGTTTCTAGCTTCAATTGAATTCCGGAAGTGAGGATTGCTTACCGTCGTCTGCATTTCCTTTAAGAAAAAAAACATCCCTGTTTTTTTGCCGCATTTTATCAGATGTGTCGTATATTCGTGTAGTATAGCAGTATCACCAGCTACCTATGCCTGTAAAGATCCCTTTAAGACGTAGACTTTTGCTAGCTGTGCTTTACATCCGGTTATACGCACGTTGGCCGATTCCGGGGTGCTTGGATCAGCCATGCTACCAAACGTGTCTGGCAAATATTTCATTGTTTTGCTTAAATACCAGAATTGCATCGAAGAAAATCCCTAGAACATATATTTACGGTTGAACAATAATTAATTAAGAGTACTTTTATATAATATAGTCTAGGCTCTTCTACATCACACTCTTGTCAACTGGAAAGTAATATTAACAAAAAAATCGAATAAGCAGATGTCTCTTTATTTTATTCAGGTTTTACAATAGCGTAAGGAAACATATATTCACTTACCAGGTTCGTGGTGTAAACCTTCCGTGTAAAATCAAACAAGGACGAATTACGTTCATAGAATCTTTGATTCCTTGACACGGCCGTCTGCCCGAAGTTCATATCGTGTGTATATATAAACTACTTCTGTAATAGTGCCAACTAGAAGTCACGTCCTAACATCGACAATATTACACATCAGCTGGTGTGTCGTTTCAATCCACTACAGTCCATATAGGTAGCCCTATTTTATATGTAGGTCGCAGCTGCTAAATCCATATCCGTTGACTCTCTTCGATAAATCCGCTCAAAACATCCACAAAACATGTGAACACACTTCCATGTACTCGGAGTGTCGACTGAAATAGGCCTAAATGTTGCGCATTAAGAACGCGCGGTGGGGAAGTATACTTGATCACGTGGTTATGGTCTGGATATATAAACCGCGAAAGACGCGGAGTTGCTTCTTTGTTCGCTATGAGCACATGGTCGATGTAGTGCCGTGAATGATCTCGTGAATGTCATTCCTGTTTGCCGTCCCACGACGATATATCTGCTGTCTAAGGTAAGGAAACATGTCACCGGTAGTGTTGTGAGCTGTTGTCACGTATGTTTTTACATAGAAAGTGTTCATTCCATCGGAAACAGGTAAAACTATTGTAACGGATAACCGACCAGCGAGCCGCTATCGCCATTACGCTGTTGTACTGGGCCGTGTGTTAGCTACATGTATACGCACTGGGCACAGTCGTCGTCGTCTGCTCGTAGCGTCCATACTCTGTTCGCCAGCCGCATGGGATAATCAGACAGCACATCGATACTCTTTATAGCAGCGTGGTGTATTTTCGCTGGCTGAAGAGCTAGGTGGGCCGCTGGTATACCGCATGTATGTGAGGAAGGTTTTGAGCTGATTTAACGTGTAGTACACATGACATCGTTCTTTGAAGATTGCGCATTAACAACGAGGGCGATTATGAAGTAGTATTAGTCAGATATATATATACAGCCAGTTTTGACTTGTCTATATTTGCACAAAAAGACGGGTTTATACGGCATGTAACATATCAAGACCTGCTTTACTAGGATTGATGAGTCAGGGCTCTCATTGGTTGGTTCATTAACCAATCAAAATATGACACAATTCCAGAAAGAGGCTCTTGTCAAATTTTATGTTCTAATTAATAAAAAAGAAATCATTGTGACATAAATGTGAAATTTGAATATAATGAAACATAATAAAATTAATATTAATTGTGAACACAATTACAAAAAGATCCCATTGTTTTGATTTTAACAAAACGAATGTTCATCCCTATGTTAAGAATTTTTGTCATTAATCACAATATGGAATATATTTAAATTTCTTTTAAATTCATTCAATTAATAAATCAAATTTAAAACAATAACATGGATGTTTATTATTTGAAAAAGAACATTTTCTGATTTACCTGAAAGATTAAAGACCGGATATTCATCATGTTATGTAATGCATCCATCTTAAAAGTATTCTTGCATTCTTTTGTATGACACTAAATAACAAAATTGAGATAATAGTATAATTATGACCCAGTTTCAATTATAACATAAAAATTCAAATGAGTTGACAACTGTAATTGTAAATTTCAAGATCGTAAAATGGAAATGATCCAGGAAAAACAGAGGTAAATAGGGGGGAGGGGGGATGCCATTGTTTGGAGTTTACTACCTGCATAACTAATATTACTCTGTATGTTTTTGGTTTATTTTTGCCATTTGTTTATAATTTATTGTTTCTTTAATGTTTTTTTTTTTAATTTAAAATGTGTATCATACTGATTCTTCCTAATCGGATAGGCCCCATCACCTCAAAAATAGAAAAGGAATCTGCAAAAGTGGCTTGCAACATGTTCAATTGGTACGTAACATTTATAGAAGATTTTAGAGTTAAAATAATATTCATTACAAGGACAATGCTTAGCTGTGAATTCTTTATGGAGTTGAAAAATAATAACCTATTTATTAGTCAGATATATAGAAGATATAAAAAAAAAAATTCGGGCTTAGAGTTACTAATTAACCTTGTCAAATAATTCATCTCTAATTTTAATGCTGTGCATTTTTAATTCCTTCATAGCAATACCTGTAAAGTGTAGGACTGACGGTGATTAGATCCAGAGTTTGATCCTAATACAGTCATTATTGTTTATATTGGATTTCAAATATTCAAATTTTGAACGTTTATAATTTTGTAAAATGCATCATGTGATTTGTATGAAAAAGAATATTTAAAAAAAATGATGTACAAATATTTTATGATTCAGATAGTGCCAAAAAGTATTCCATAGTACTCTATACCTGAAAGATTGGTAATTATTAACCCTTTCACCCCTAGGTAACTTTAGTCGACTCTACCATCCATTAATCTGGATGAGTCCATTATGGTCTTACAGTGGTAAAAAGGTTAATGTCTACCCCTCACTAAATATATTGCACTATCAATGCCCCCCCTCCCCCCTCAAATATATTTTTGCAAACCTGCACTCCTTATGATGCTGCTAATTCTAAATAGGGCATTATCAGTATCATAATATCTTTAGATTCTGGGTTGTCTGCAGCTACATGCCTGTGTCATCACTTGGGAGGTGAATTACCTGTTGTGACCAGTCTGAGTTTGCAATCACTATGAGGTTACTCTGTCACTACTGGAGGTGAAAGAAACACCAGTGGGTTCACTCTGATAATGACTTGCATGGGAGATCCCTCCGATGTTGGCCTACCACTGACATCACAATTTTCAGAGACATCCATCTGGAGGTGAATTACATGTAACTTTGAGTTTGACTTTCTTGTGACAAATTGAAAATTTTAAATGCGACCTACTTGTATCATCACTGACTTTTCTCCTAATATAAGTGGACTTGCCAGTGACATGGCACTGGTTTTTCGTTCCTATTTTAACAGCTGAGTACAGTTCAGGCTGCTTCCCATAGCAAAAAAGTGCTTTATTTTTCCCAATTCATGTAGGGAATAGGCTGTTGTAAAAATTTGGTAGAAAAAACACCGCATGGCTTCTGGAATGTGGCTGCTTACATGTCGGTCAATCTGCTCGACATGTCTGCAGTATGTGACATCACTCCGAGAGTAACATGCCTGTTACATCACTTTTCGGGTAAATGCCTGTGATAAAAGACATCACTATAGGGGTTGACATGCCTAAGATGACCATAGGTTTGCATTCTGTCAATTTCTTCATCACTTTTTCAGAGGTATATAGATATCATACACTTTTAATCCTGCAATTGCCAAAGTTTCTATGGGGAGTGTCTAATATAAAAATCTGGCATCGTGTTCCACTTTATTCAGATTTATGGCCTTTTGTTCGCTGTTCGTCACGTTGTCGTGAGCATATGTTGCCAAATTTCGTATGCGAGTACCGCCCTGGATGTCGGAGAGTTGCATACTGAAATTGGATCCTGTGGTCTACAGTACTATACATAGTTATGACTCTTTGTTATTGATTTTTGATACCAAAGTTTGTATGGAGATTGGAGATGAAACACTTGTTTGCTTGCAATTCTCTGTATTTTTCTATAGGGGAACAGATGTGATTTAACCCTTTCACCCCTATGTAACTTTAGTAGACTCTACCATGCATTGATATGGAGGGGTCCATTATGGTCTACAGTGGTAAAAGGGTTAATATGCAAATATAGATGGCCATATTTTCTGCCTTTTATGACATGGCTTAACAGTACTTACAACATGTACTTATAATTGATAACCACTGAGTACTGTCAAATCCCATTGCAAATGAAACATATGTCCAGGCCAAACAAAAAGAACTGTTTGTTTCCTGTTACATGTCTGAAAAAAAATAAGGCAGTTACTTAGGTAGGTAAAAACTTCTGTTAATCTTGATTTTAACAGTGTGTCCTTGAAAATTGCTAAAAAAAAAGGTCTAGGTACGTAGGCACAAAATATTAGAGTAGGCAGGGTTACCTGAAGTAAAATCAACACAGAGCTGAAACAAAAAAGCATCTTCACTTTAAAATATCCTAACTGCTGTTGTAGTAGGACAAGAAATAGTAATAAAGATAATGCCTGGGGCTCAAACCTGCCTGATGCTCGTAAGGCAACCTAATCAATGCACATCTTTTACACTATTCCCCCCTTTTTTCAAACACCAACCCAGGTTCTTTGATTTTTGACTCCCCGCCAAGGGTTCTCGTACCTACCTTGAATGGGGAGGGTCAGCGAACTAGTTTGTAGTAGGACGAGGAATAGTGATAAAGATAGTGCCGTCGCTGGGGCTCAAACCTGGGACCCTTGGCTCTCCAGCCGGATGCTCTACCACTGAGCAAAAGGGAAATTCCCTACAGCTGATGCTTGTAAGGCAACCTAATCAATGCACATCTTTTACACTGTTACTGTGATGCTAACATGCATATTGTGTTAATTGTTTGGGAGGTTAAAAGTATGATAATTTAATCCTTGATTTTTTTAAGACAAATTTTAGTTGTACGTAGGACTATGATCGCCTTCTAGCTTTGAGCTTGGTGAAATTTTCTTTTAAGCTCAATTTGTAAAGCGACGGACTGGGAAGCGTTGTGTCGCAGGTTCAATCCCCATTGGACGCAAACTTTTCTCTTTCCTGTTACATATGGTGTCTGTGGCCTTCCCTGTGGTGACAGGGAGTTTGAACCTGTGATATGGGATGTTGTGGAGTTCAGGGGCAAATACATTTAAAAAAGGGGGAAGTAGTGTGGCAGATTTTAATTGTACATAGGAATATGGTTGCCTTCAAGCTAGAGGGAATTTCCTTTTAGCCTAATGAGTTGAGCGGCAGAATGGAAAGCTTGGTGTCACAGGTTCGATCCCCCGTGGAAGCACACTTCTCTCTTTCCTGTTAAAGTTTCATTCATAAACTTTGTAGAGATTATTCAGTGAGTGAAAGCCCCTCTTACTGCTGTTATGCTATTGGCAAATGGCACCAGACATGATATTGTTAACAATTAATGTCAAAATTGATGCCAGCATTATTATAGGTTGGTTAGGTGGTGGTGGATAACGTACTCATCTTTCACCAAAGCAACCTGGGTTTGATTCCCTGATTGGATGTGAAAAGGTATGGGGTCACCTGCCCGACCACATGGGTTTTCTCCAGGTACTCCAGTTTCCTCCCGCATTAAGACCCCCTGCGCGCTAACATCAAGGCCAACAAGGGTGATTAGTACAAGTTGAAATAACTTATATCATAATTGTTGTAAATTAAATAAAGGTTATATTTATATTTAATGTCAGCAGCACATCTCCACTAAGAGATAAAGATGTGGTGAAAAATTACTTCTGAGCGAGCAAATAAAAGGCACAAACCTTCTGTGGTGTCTTTATAAATCAAGTCCAGCTCCAACACTGTTTGTGGGAGTAGGTGTGATGTGATTAGAAGATACTTGTTTCAGAAGTATTATTTCAATAAAACATCATTTTGATCAACAGAAGTTATAAGTATTACTCATTTCCAAGATTTGTGTTGTAAATTGTGACATTTAGCAACCACTAAATAAAAAAACTAATGATTTAATTAATTTTTGTGGTTAACCCTTTCATCCCTATGAAACTTTAATAAACTATACCATACATTGATCTGGATGATTCCATTATGGTCTACAATGGTGAAAGGGTTAAGGGCTACAAAACTGAATGGCAGTTGATCATGAGGTCCTGAAATAGCTATAGGCATACCCTGATATACAAGTGAAGTTTTAATCTGACCAAGGGCACAGCCAAGTCGGTGAACATATTACGTTTCTACATTCTAGCATCATATCTGGCTGTGGTGTGCAGGAGTGAAAGGCTATCAAATTTGTTCAAAGACACAGAAGATAAAAAAACATGTAATCATGGACCTACTGTAAACCCCAACATACATGCCTTCCTATCTACATTCTTCCCTTTCAGTTTCCCAATTCTACATCTCTGTTCTTGGTTGTAGATGTTTTGTACCTTCAAATGTGGTTGTGTAAAAATAATATCTAATGTAAAATCTTCAAAGGAATTTGATATAATATAAATTTATTCATATTGTTCAAATGTAGTACCTATTGTAAAAGACACTGAAAGAAACTCACAATTTCAACTTAATTCAGACTTTATCGGAGGTGAAAATTCTGTGAGATTTTGTTTCACAGTTTCTACATAATGAAAGCTTGAATTGCGTTAAAATTAGATACCACAAAATGGCACCAGGCTACACGCTTCGTATGTTTACTCATGTCTTTATATGAAAGTATCATATGTTGCAATATCTTATGCTTTCCAACTCTTTTAACAATTTCATGACCTCTAGTTGAATAAAAAATAACTCCAAATCCACATATATATTGTAACAGAGGTCATTATTATGCCCCCGCCATAAAATGGGGGGGGCATATAGTGTTGCCCATGTCCGTCCCGTCCCGTCGCATCGCGTCCCGTC
>JAUMHH010171546.1:0-16133 GCA_032359455.1 Chlamys rubida | reverse complement strand
AGACCATTCAAACCAGTCTTGGACCTTTGGTTATCACAATAAATGGTATAACAAGAGATGAAAACAGCAATTTCTGGTTTATCCTGTTGGCTCCAGATATGCCCCTCCAACAAGGTAATCGTCTGAAGAAGAAATATACAGTATACATTTTGTAGCTTGTAATAGATTGATGTCGTAAACAATTTCAAATTTGTTACAACATTTGGATAACGCATATGTATGTTACATTCTTCTTAAGTTTTAACAACTAACTGCATTTGATAAATTTTAGTGTCTATCCTATTCGTTACGTTTAATCTGTGTTAGTTACAACTGAATGCATTAGTTGCGAACACAAAAAGGATGACCATAAACTCCAGATTTGAATAAATCAAACTATCGTTATCAATACTGATAAGAGGACTTAAATACGTCGTGTTCAGCTTTACAAGCAATGACAAGCAGTTTAAAGAATTTATCGAATCGTTTGTGTTAACTTTATTTGTAAAATATGAATGAATTACCTTTGGTTTATGGAGTATACATTTATCATTACAGGTGTTGCAGAAACCTTTCCCAAAAACAGAGACAGCTACATATTTAGACTCACTGCCTTAAACCATCCTTAAAATGTACGTGTAAAACATATTGAAGAATAATCAGTTCATACGATAGGAAACGAAAGATAAAAAACATAAATAGACTTGAACATTTCACTTATATATGGAAATTACTGTAAACGTGTATATATTTTAGCGGTATTCCTATTTTAGCGCTTTTCGCAGTTTAAACATTGCGCTAACTTATTATTGCGCTAATTCCGTTTTTGTATACAGTCTTCTATTGCATATTGCTAGCGCGCCAATCATCAGTGCGCTAATCTGTTAAAATTCGACAATGCGTTAAAATATGTAACCGCTAAACAATAAACGCTAAAGGTAAAAGTTGCTGTCATATCGAAATAAAGAAATGAAAGTTATGATTAACTATGTAGGTCAAAGATAAAATAGCATTGTACATTTTTAAATTGTCCAGGTAACAAGGTATGCAAACACATCTTTGCCCAGGTAACAAGGTACATGTATACAGAGAGAATATTTGTCCAGCAAACAAAATATTTGTCCAGGTAACAAGGTTTACAAACACATATTTGTCCAGGTAACCAGGTATTCAAAGAAAACATTTCTCCAGAAAACCAGTTATACAATTTCACCATATGTGATATGTTTCATAAAATATATACATATACATGTACTATAGTAAAATTAGGATTTACTAACCGACTTCAAAACTAGCAGCTTTCACCCTTTACAGGGCTCTTCAGGTTTGTGGAGGTAAAGTCAACTATCAAAGGACCGCTAAAGGGCCATGTGAAAGGTGGACGCTGCTAATGTTAAAGTTGGTTGTTTTATCTAATTTTTGTGTATACTTGCCTATTTCACATGGACATTTAAGCTTTTTAATTAAATATATATATTTTTTTTTGGAATTTCGATGTGGCTTTGTCATTTCCTTTCGGAAATAATTAAAATAAAGAAGATCGAACTATTTCAACCTTTTTTTATCTAAAATGAATTGCGAGAGATTTCACTTCATTGAATGTTTAAAGTCCGCGTTTTATTTGAAAATGACATTATATATAAATTGTATTCCCCCTCCTCAGCTGATATTGATCTCTTTTCAGAGTTGTCCAAATGCTTTGGAAAGCAAAATCACAAGACAAAAAAAAACATGTTATAAACCATCTTTCATGTACTGGAATTTTTCATATGAGGTTGCGAATAAAAACCATTTGGAAACCCCGTTGATGTTGTTTTGTGATTTACTTCTATGTCACGAATATAGACGTTACAAAAACACGATCGGAGTGTTTTGTGTTCAGGTGATATATTTAAGCTTTCAGATGCGGTTCATATGTAATATGAATGCCCTCTACAGTACAGGATACTTTTAATAGAAATAAATATTATTGCTATGGTGTCATGGTGGAATAGTTAACTTCTCGATCAAATAATTTGAAACAAGGGTGTCCGTATTGTTTGTTTACGTTTTGGTCACATTCGTATTATTACATATATTATGTTACACGTGTCAGTAATGTAGATCAATTAATAGAAAAAGTGTGAGTGCTTCCATAACCTCGTTTTGAAGTTTTTCCCTCAAGCCACTCCTGAAAAGAACTTAAATATTCTTTCTTTTTTTCAGTCTGATGTTCCGAGCAAAAGAATTACATAGTGACACTGCAGCGCATATCTAAATATCCTTTAATATACAAAGGGAAGATACATACGTTGTACCACGTGACATGTGATATAATAAACTACATACATAACAAAGTGTTTGTTTCCGCATGACGTGATCTGCTACAAAATGATCAGCAATGTAGTCATGCAGTGTGTATTTATACTACGCGTACACATATAACGACTGTCAACGTTAAACTTCCTGTCAAGTTCGCTATCAACAGGTATTACTGAATTATGAAAAATCAATAATAACTAATAGGTATGAAAATGCGACAATAAATATAAAAAAGTATAATAAATGAAACTGATATTTCCCCTTTAATGCAGCATAGTTCGTTCTAGTTCAATCTGAATTAATGTCGTTGGCAAATTGGAAACCGTTCAGTTTTTACTTATTTCCAGGATATCTTGCTTGCACTACGGTAGAACTTAATTCCAGAGGAATAATTTTGGGTAAAATAAACTCAAAACTAATCTTGGAATATAAGAAAGAATATTTAAGTTCTTTTGAGGAGTGGATTGAGGAAAACACTTCAAAACGAGGTTATGGAAGCGCTCACACTTTTTCTATTAATTGATCTACATTACTGACACGTGTAACATACATTTGTAATATACGAAACTTTATTACGGTTGTAATATAACATATCCAAACGTGGTAAGACCGTTATAGGGTGATGACCTCAATGACGTCATGACCAGAGCATGGCGTGTAAATCTATTCCTTATTTTGATACTGAAGTGGCCAGATATTTCGGGAATCACCCTAGAAATAAGAAAATAATAGAAACAGCTAATAGAATAAAATATGAATTAATACCATAGTATCAGGATATAAAAACGTGTAAATGTCACAGGAGTTTAAATCACAGTGTCACACTCCTGGGCTTGATACTTTCGGTATATGCTAATTACTCACGTATGAAATACTTTTAGGCTTGAACAGAACGTAGCGTAAATGAGAAGATTACACGTATCTTTCTACAGTGTCTGATAGATAGTTCCCCAGAACTATAAAATAGCTTTCGGAAATATGAGTTATTCATGGATATAGATAAAAGGAAGCATAATCAGGCCTAAATTAAAAAAAATGAATAGAAGAAGGAGAAAACTAACTAATTACGTTTTTAATTAAGAAAACAGTAATTTTACATCCTAAATTATACCAAAAATAGTTTTTAATTTCTGATCACGTAGACATTCTGAATGAAATTTAGATATTTTCTGAAAATTTGTATAATAATGATGAGACTATACTATAAAGGAAGTTAGCTAAACAATCTATTTTAAAATATTGAAATTCCAAAGTTTAATGTTACAGAATCTAAAAACTTAGAAGGTCTTATATCTTTAACTGAGGCATTAAAAACTCTTCATAATATGAAAAATAATAACAGTCCTGGCTCAGATGGATTCACAGTTGAGATTTTTGTAAGTGCTTTCGGAAAGAGTTCGGTATTTGTGTAGTAAGATCTATTAACAATGGTTATGAAAATAATAATTGATCTGTCACTCAAAAAAGGGCATAATAACTTGTTTATTATTTTATTCTCGAGAAAAATAAAACCACTGCATACAAGTGTTGCATAAAATAAAATGCGTAACTGTTTGTTGGTATTATACTGCTTATTAGTCGACCTAACACAAGGAAAACACAATGTCGTCAATTTGTGATTATACGGTGGGTAAGAGCGGATATTTAGAATATACTATACATGCTCTTGCAGACACAAACATTGGAATATTTTTCTAAACCTTTTTTTTACTGATGCATTCCTGTATTATTGGACCACAATATATAACTTTGCAACAGAAATAATCCGTCACGAACACTGGGTTGCGAGTTCATCTGTCCTCATTCCATCATCAGCATGTTTTCATTTCACCTCAGAGTTATCTCCCTTCACTCCCTGACTCCCTGTTACACAGGAATGAAAGGTTAGCTCATTGTTTTCATTTTGCGCCTACGTTCATTGTAGTTAGCATCTGTTTTTATATCTTATACAAGTACAATTCTGGTTAGGCCTGTGGGTGCACCTCCAAATTTGGTTACAACTTCTGTGTTAGTTACTAGTTTTAAGGAGTCATACTGATTGATCAGTGAGCATAACTTCGCCATGAACTTTCAATGCCAGCAAGGTGGCACCCTCATATTTGGTTATAACTGGTAAGTCAGTATTATACACCAGGTTAAAAGAACCTACGGACAAATCCAAGTGTATATTTGGCTAGGTACATGCGACATAACAAACAAAGCCAAATCTGGTAATATTTCATTATCCCATGACTCTGATGCTGCTTGTGAGGGGTATGTGAAGGAGCGTGTTGATACGATCAAACATTTCTTAGCCAAGTTTCCAACAGTTTCGGTAACTGTTTTGATGTTAAGCTATATAATCAGTACAAAGGTCACAAACACCCTAAAGTATTTGAACTAGAAGATAGTGTACTTATTCGCAGGGAAGATATCATGAACAGTTACTTGTAACAAGTGAATCGAACTGCTGAAGTGAGCTCAATCCGTTTTCCTTGGACTTGTTCAAATACTCTAGAGCCAAACGCACACCGTCGGTTTGTTTTAATTTGTTCAAATACGGAATCGACCCTATCCCTATATTGTCAGGGTGCTGGATGAAGAGACTTCTTTTTAAAAAGTTTAAAGACAGTGCATAGGCATATTATAAATATGTTGTAGTAACTAAGTAAGATAATCATAAGGGAGCTATGGCTGGCAGCGCTGATACTATTGATCAACCAGAGGTAAAACTAGGGACCTGAACAGAGGAGAGGCAGATCTCCTTAGATCTTTCAATACCTTGGGCAAACATGCTATTGTTGTCCTGGACGAAGGTACCCAGGCTCGTAGCCTTAGGACAAGTTCAGTGCTTGAGGGGAATACCTCATTATATGAAAATTCCAAGCTCAAGTCACATAACATCGCTAAGGTGCCTCAGTTTTCAGGCGAGTCTCTGATGTAGGGTGATGTAGCATACAGAGATTGGCGATATGAGATCCGATGTTTAATGATAGATCCATACATCATTCAAAGCATGCTTGTGCAGCCCATATGCCCCTCGCTTCGTGGAGTTGCGAAGCAGGTTCTTATTTCGAATAACAGCCTGCTAAGGTATCACATCCACTAAAAACTGTTCCATCACTGACCATTGTTTCATTCCCTGGTAAGTTAGTGTAAGTGCATACACCTGTCTTATCTTATTTAAATGTTAAATGTAATTCATAGAAGGACACTTGAAAATCGTACACTTTACACGTCAATATCTCGGCATCGGGCTGACCGAATTTTATGCAGTTTTCGACATTTTTTGATCATATAGAAAAATAATACATTCATTAATATTTTTCTTTATGCAGTAAACTCCTCTTCAATTTCTAATACTTAGTTACTGTTTTTGGCAACGGTGCTGGGATCCTTAATAGCTTAACGGATGTCTTGCATCAACGCTGTCGTGACGTAGTGTAAGGGAATTCGGGCATGTATATGTAGATGGCAAACAGGTAAAGACGACTTCCGTTGACAGAGGAGAAACATATGGCCTTACACAGGCTTTCATAATTCTAGTTTCAGGCAAACGAACTTAGACAGCAGGAGATATGAATGTGTTAAATACTGTGTTGATTGTACTGCACGTTTGTTATGGAGGTATGTATTTAGATATATCTTCAACTTCATAAGGAAATTACATATCAAGTTTGTTGTTTTCGTCATAATTGCTTTTGGGTGATATTCATTTAATCGAGTACTTAATTAAATACTGATGTTAATTACTTATATCGAGAAAGAAACGGATGTTTATGATTTTATCAGCGTTATAAATAATCCTCTTATTTTTTTGTAGTGCAGACACATGTGTATAACGAAAGAATTTAATTAGACTAAAAATGTATTCTGTTTGCAGTTATGTCGCTTGCCCAAAGAGCTCAAACCAGTTCAGGCCGATCAATAGCGTCTTACAACCACCAAAGGCACTCTATGAGGTTAGGTATGTTGGTATTGGAAGAAGACTTCAATTAGTATGGTTCAATATATGAAACGTTTTTGATAAAAAAATAATGAAAAATCAAATATCTAAATTATGTGTAAAGATCTTCGAGAAAGAAGTTTTAAGTTTTCTTCTAAACATTGAATATTGCTTTATTGCTTTATTGTGTGGCGTTGAATCTTCTTCAATTTTCTTTATAGTTTCGTGCGATATTGTAATGTTGTTTACATATTGTTCTTGCGTTGAATCTGTGTTGTCTTGTTTTTGTTTTATTCTATATTGTTCTTGCGTTGAATCTGTGTTGTCTTGTCTTTGTTTTTATCTATATTGTTCTTGCGTTGAATCTGTGTTGTCTTGTCTTTGTTTTATTCTATATTGTTCTTGCGTTGAATCTGTGTTGTCTTGTTTTTGTTTTTTTCTATATTGTTATTGTGTTGAATCGGTGTTGTCTTGTCTTTGTTTTTATCTATATTGTTCTTGCGTTGAATCTGTGTTGTCTTGTTTTTGTTTTTTTCTATATTGTTCTTGCGTTGAATCTGTGTTGTCTTGTCTTTGTTTTATTCTATATTGTTATTGTGTTGAATCTGTGTTGTCTTGTTTTTGTTTTTTTCTATATTGTTATTGTGTTGTATCTGTGTTGTCTTGTCTTTGTTTTATTCTATATTGTTATTGTGTTGAGTCTGTGTTGTCTTGTCTTTGTTTTATTCTATATTGTTCTTGCGTTGAATCTGTGTTGTCTTGTTTTTGTTTTATACTATATTGTTGTTGCGTTGTATCTGTGTTGTAACTTTATTATTATGCTACATATTGTAATGTTGAATCGATAGGTTAATTTTATTTTTTGGAGCTATATGGAAATGTTTTGGGACTGTGTCGTTGTAATGTTGAATACGAACGTTTATTTCAGTAGACATATTTGTTTAAGTGATTAATCTGTACGGCCACTTCATATTTTGAACTATATTGCTCAAGTGTTGTATTGCATGGTCAATGTACTTCTTTGTACTATTTTGTTATTGAGTTTGTATGGACAATTATACTTTTGCCCTGTATTGTTTTACGGTTTGATCTGTCTGGTCACATCATTGTCTGGTCACATCATTGTCTGGTACTTCATTCTTTCGGTGTTAAAGCCGCATGGTTCTTTTATTGCTTTGTAAAATATGATTTAAGCTTTGTATTATTTTTTTAGTAATTTATGGTTTTGGCTGTGTATTATTGTTTTGTAATATACTGTTTTCTTTTTGTTTTTAATTGTTTTGTGATATATGCTTTTGGCTTTGTATTATTGATTTGTTATTTATAGTTTTGGCTGTGTAATATTGTTTTGTAGTATATGGTTTTAGCTTTGTATTATTGTCTTGTAATTTATGGTTTTGTTTTTTGTTATTGTTTTGTAATATATCGTTTTAGCTGTGTTATATTGTTGTTGCAGGAACAGCTCAGTCACATCATTGCTAAAGTACTCTATTGTTTGCATCCTTTAAAGTTATTTGTTACATGTATAGCGCTTTTCATGACCTAAACGCTCTTAAAAAATAATGATATTCACAATAAACAACACTTCAAAATTCCACGCATAACATACAACAAAACGCCCCTAAAGGATATATTTTACCATGCGATAACTTTAATATTTATTTTCAAAACACCCAAACACACGTATAACACGTCATTTAAATGAAATATAAATGAAAATAATATAAATCTTCTGTCATGAATTGAAAATTATACAGTAGAATGGCAAGCTGTGACAATAGTTAATTAATCAAGCAATAGCTAGTAAACTCATCAGTTATGAATGAGATATATATATAGAAGCATTACTAACATTTTTATATTAAATTGTTAACACAGTACACATGAATCCATTGTTATCACGTTACACACTTCTTGCCACGCGTGAATCTCATCTGCATTATTATGTACTGGACGTTTTAGCCTGGCTTATATTTGTGTTGATTGATGGCGTCCTCGTGTCGTGCGTGCATTGTTTACAGTCAGTTGCTACGAAACATTTGACATTTTTTCTTCTTATTACGTTATCGCGGTAGTGACATGAATATATGCAAATGTATATAAACAGAAAATATGAAAATATATATCAAAATGGCGGTAGTTGAATATGTGACTGTAATGGTATTATATACACGTTGGTTTAGTTACCATTCAGGCAACGAGTAATGCTTACAGCATGCCAGGTATTAAAGAAAACTACATCATTTATCAAAGATGATTATTTTTTGTCTCATGTTTAGAAACATTTAAATGGACATTAATTTGTTTAACATTTAAAGATATGAGAGACGCAAAGATGCGAAAAAGCAATGAATTTGATGTTTAACAATTATGTAAATCTTAAACTCCTACATGTCCATGGACCAGTGACAAATACGGCAAAGTGTGATAGGGTCAACCACACAATGTCATGTCCACGTAATGAGGAAAAGGATATTAAGGTTTGCAAACTGCACGTCATACGTATTTTGTAAGATAGAAAGCTCACGTAGAACATCGTCTGTCATCTATCGTCCGGCGTACGTCGTCGTTTTCACTTAAATGTCTTGTTTTTTTATGGCCCATCAGGCGTAAAGTGTTAAAATAAAGTACAGTATGCAGATTACTGATGTTAAGAGCTATCAAATCGGTTCTAAAAAAATCACTTGTTTCATTTTCAAGGTCACAGGGGTAAAATAAATTAAATAATGTTCAATCTTGCTAGGAGTTTGATCTACCAAGATCGACAAAGATTGATCAAATTAATGATCTTGAAGTAATTTCAAAGGCACGTGGATTCAACAACTTACACATCATGTAGTTTGTGACATGATAAAATATAGGAATGACAACTTAGCTCAAATAAAAAGCATTGATTTGCCATGAAAGTCAATGAGGTCACTTTTGTTACAAAAGTTCAAACATCCTCTCTTGAGATCAATATATCCTAAGATTAGTGATAATCGGCCACGTGACCCACTTGCAAAATCTCGATCATTTTATTTTCCCCTTAAAACTGTCATTAGGTCTGGTGTATGTATATTGAACGTGCATCTAACTGGACTTCGAGGGTTTTCAAGCCGAATAATTAATCTTTTCAACATTCAATGTCTCCATCATGGATCATTGCTATTTATTGTTATATCTGTTGGGCTCAACAAGATGTTAGATTGCCCCCATAGTCACAAATTAGTGGAAATATTTCCAATTATTGTCTAGCTTAAAGATAAACAAGTGAGCGATGCAGGCCCTGTGGGATTTTTTTTAAATCTCATTTTGTTAGGAATACTGTATGATTTTTCTAGCAAAATATGAGAGAAGTTATAAAGTTTTTTTACTATAAATTTGTAAGACGTTTATATAAGGCGTTTTTTTCAAAGAAATACTCCACAATCACCATTCAATCAATCACACTACGTCATTCCAACAAGCCATACATGTACATGAAGTTCAAGGCTTCACAATTAAACATATATTATTTCTGAAATATAGTGAAAATATTTCCCGTGTAGACATGTATATCAAAAACAGTTTGCAACTATAGAATTTTTTAAAGTCTCATCATGTAGCCGAGTAATAAAAAGTACTTATGATTGATTGAATTATTACAAGGTTTATTTCATTGTGCCTAATTAAATTCCACATTTGTGATTGATAAATCTTCGATACAATCAGACATCTAATAAGAACTTGCCGTGAAGACAAATTTAGGATAAACCGGTCTCATAACCCTTATAATTTGGGACAGACTTAGCCGCCATCCAGACCGGATCGTACCATCTCCTCAGAGCCCGGACAGATTGGCAGTGGGCACCGCGCACTAACGCAGAGGCTATAATAGGCCTGACCCTAGGAAACAACCGCTGGTATCATAAAGACAATGCAGCCACGTACATTTCTATACAAGCTATGGAAATGGAACTCCTAGCTCAGTTATCGATGTGAGTAATCTAGCATTTCTGAAACGGCTATGCTGTTTAATTGGCCATACCTAAAATAGTTATAACTATTAGGATATATTTTCATTTAATTTTACACGCACACATAAACACACACCACTTCACATCTCGAAAACCTGTTTTAAGACATATGTAAGGAATCGCATATATTATTCATTAACTCTAGAAATATTTCAATGAGGAGTCATAATCGATACCTCGATGTTGTGCGGTAAGTAAACATAATAAAATCATAAAAATAATCGTCGTTTTTCGTTCAAGTCTGTTTTGTTTCTTATTCATACACTTTTAACGGAACATCGAATAAACGATAAACTAGATTTGTCTCTAGGGGAACAGAAAAGGAGAGACTCAAAGTCAACGTGGAAAATTCGTTTTCATCCGTGAGTTGACATTTTTAACGCATGCGTTAAGTTGCTATTGTTTTTCTACGGTTGTAGCTCACACAAGTAGTCTCCTCTATCTGTTATTCATAACTGTGCTATTGTACGTTGAAATCATTTATGTCATGACATAAAAAGTAAAAAAAATTCATTACAGAAAGCAAATAACTTTAAAACGTTTTGCACTTTGTCAGAGACACGAAGCTCAAGGATATACGATGGTCAAGGGGAAAGTTAGCCCAATACGTGACCGCATTACAGCTAACGTGCCACAATCCTTCCAAATTCTTCCGCCACAATCTTCTACGTCTTCTGAGAGGACACCTAAAGATGTCAGATACTTTTTTTCGGGCGAACAGATTTGCTTTGTCCTGGATTGTTATTACATTGTGCAATAACAAGAAGGCGATAGACAATACGACACTGGAAATCATCAATGACCATCCGGGGGAGTATACATTTGGTGTTGGTAAGTACGAGGCAGGGAATTTGTAATAATGGAAACCAAACAGTTATATTGATGTTTGGAGCAAAGGTATTTTGATATCGGTATTGGTAATACAAATACGGATTTCTGCATAAATAAATGTTTCTCTTTTAATGTCCCCCCAAGAATATAGGAGAGATACATTTGGAGTTGCTAAGACCAAATGGTATAATACAGATGGTAAGTATAACCAGACATGAAGAACTGGGGAACCTGATACCGTAACACTAACTGTATTTCAATAAAGCATTTTTAATATGATTTTTGTTTTCAACTGCAAAAATATCCCATACACATTATATAAGGATGGACATGCCTCTATTTAACATCTATACTGGTCTCGTTCAAACAAAGTCCATGACGCGTGGTATATGTACGTCAAACAACAGAGACTATATCATCTTATCAATCTCTCTACTCCTATTCGGTTCAAAATGCATTTAAAAGAACGTTTTTTACCCGATTGATGGGACAGACATTTTTGAGGAAAAAAGATCGTGCTTTCTATGGTTACCAGATCCGTCAATGGTAAATGTCATTTGGAAGCTTTTTGTTTCTTTCCGTCATGATTTGAATTTGACGTCCCGTCGTGACAGGTCCCCGAAAGAGCCGAACAGTTTCCGATTGGATAACATTACTGTGTATTAGTTCTTTCTTCATTGGATTATAACATTTTTGATCGGTAGGTTTATTTAACGACCGAACCAAGAAAATATAATCATTACATTAAAAAGAACGTACGCATTGCATATGACGTTGCAACGTTGTGTGAGGTAATTTCTTTTCCAAAGAAGGCTTCCATAAAGGTAATAGGTTATTAGTTGACCAACAACCTCTTCATTATATGTGGTATAAATAGCTTGTAAATATCGCTGCGGCAACGCGTACGACAGGGGTTAAAGCTGTGAAAGGCATGTGTGTCATAGGTTATTTCTTTTGACAGTTTGGAAAGTTATTATCCAAGATGCCAGTTAAACGGTTAAAAAAAGTAGCACAATCCAGAAAAAAACGCCATGGTACTCAGGATTTGACAGAACAAAAAAAATCCAGAACATAGTTCATCCTCTAACAACGTATGTTCAGCTAATATCAATCGTAATACGGTCATCAGATCTCATGATATTAAATTGAAGTAGCATTG
The DNA here is from genome assembly GCA_032359455.1 of Chlamys rubida. NCBI lineage: Eukaryota > Metazoa > Mollusca > Bivalvia > Pectinida > Pectinidae > Chlamys > Chlamys rubida. Next base: position 3,940 of record JAUMHH010171546.1, on the reverse strand, counting down.
TCCTTCAACTGTTAGTAAAAAGGGGGAATTAGAAACAGCCTAATAAACCAGTTGCCTTTCAATAGAAAAGGTCATACATAAATGACACATCAATTTCAAGTCAATGAATAGCTACCGGCAATACTTTCCGCATACAGAGAAACAGACATGTTTAAATATACATTTATTGTCCTTGTGTTAGACAACCACGGTTTATTGTTTCTTCGACCTTTACATTTCTCGAGTGCGAAACCCAATTCAAACGTGCTTATTCAAAGAGAAAAAATCGTGTTTCCCTACCAAAAGGACAACAAATAGTCTAATATGCCAAAATAAAAAAGTAATTAAATAGTGACGATGATAAAGTTGACGTGCCATTATTTCCGTTGCTTCTGTAACTCGGAATTTGGTTGTGGTGGGTTTTACCTGTTTTCTAGAGAGGCTCCGAATAAGGGAAATAAGACTGAAGCAACTCGAGCGTGTGAGGTGACACGCAGTTTATTTCCCCCACCATATGATCAATGTAATCCAATTAAACACATTGCTACATAGATGAGATGTAAACAGCCTGTTTGTATTAACAACACCTGATTAGGTAATGTTGAATGCACACATTGGCTTCTGAAAAGATTTACATGAAGATTGATATCATTAAAATGAATTGGTTCCTTCTGACAACAATTTCAAAGTCTGTTGAACATTTATATAGTATAAGATATATCCTACCAGTTTCTTGGTTCCTTTCGACAACAATTTCAAAGTCTGTTGAACATTTATATAGTATGAGATATATCCTACCAGTTTCGAAACATACGTTATTTTAAACGTAGACGAGAAGATTAAAAGATACACTTTTATATAAAAAAAATCTAGATCGCCCTGTTTACTCTCACTCAACTCTTTCTAATTATGCATATGCTTTGTATTTGCTTTATCAAAACTAAATGTGTGAATAGTTTTCAGTTTAATAACAGAATTAAAACGTCGTCCTCTTCACTCTATATACATTATTCTTTATCGTGTGTAAATGTAAATTTCCTTTTCAAAACTAAAGGTTAAACCTTTTTCATTTGAATTACGCAGGTAAATCAAATTTAGACTAAATATGTTTCACATATATAAAATGTTATGGGTAAGGTAATTTTTCATATTTTCTTTAGATGAGGCATCCATGATATTGATGGCGACCGTTTGTTTGAATGAAACAGTAGCAAAAACTGCGGCCGAGCAGTTCATAGTGGAGGAGATGAGGGCTAACATGTCGAAATACCATGAATTCACTAAAGGTCTTGTAGTACAGGTAATATTTACTAACGATAATAATCATATACTGTAGTTAGTTAATGATTTCATTATTGAGTTTATGTACGATAGCCTCGGATCCCAGTTCTTGGAGACACAGTTGTAAATGTACACACATCTTTTTTGAGAATATATAAATCAGAAAAGACATGCTTATGTATTTTTTCGTATTTTGTGGTATATAAATATGCATACAGTATTTATGGGATATCTAATTAATTAAATGTACGATAAAATATTTTTCATAGGCGGCTTGATCCCTTTGAAGTTAACAGCATTGCTGTGTGTTATTAACACACGATGTCATATATAAATGTGTATTACCATTCTCGTCGTAAATTTGTCGGCAATTAAAACAATGAAAAATTACAAGTACAGTAAACAATGAAAGGAATGAGATGTTGTGAAAGTTATCTAAAAATTATGCAATGTCTAGCTCGTTTATTTTAATTTATAGGTGCCTCCTAGGATCATATCAGTTTGATGTCTTTGTTTTGGTTATATAAAACAACTTATGATTAATTAATTTCTATAGAAAAAATTATACACATGTCAAAAGTGCTTTGCAAATACAGTATCAACACATCAGTGTAAAAATAAATTAGCTGACTGTAATTTACCTGTAGTATTCTACCCTACCATACAGTTGGGATCAAACTTATTTTGGTAGCCTAGTGCACTGGAGTTAGCAAGAAAAGTTAACTCCAGTTCACTAGCTTGTACACTGGAGTTCACATCCTTGTGCACTGGAGTTCACATCCTTGTGCACTGGAGTTCACATCCTTGTACACTGGAGTTCACATCCTTGTGCACTGGAGTTCACATCCTTGTGCACTGGAGTTCACATCCTTGTGCACTGGAGGTAACACTGAAGTGAACTGGGGTTCACATCGATGTTCATTGGAGTTAACTACAGTGCACAAGGTATTTTTTTCATGATATGTCTGGTCTTTTTATGTATTTTGTTTATATACATGGCTTGTTTTGTAAGACTACCATTCAAAACTGTTTTTGTCAATCCAGGCATTGACGGCAGCGAAATCAGTCAATGTTGGTGACATCCTATCATCTGCGCGGTATGATATCGGACAAGGTAAGGTATAGACTGAAATGACGAAAAACGTTTTTTCTAAATTACGTAAAAAAAAAAACCAACAAAATAACTTACATGTGTTTGCAAACGGCAGATTTTGGTGACAAATATTTTTTTATAAAGAACAATATATTTACATTGTCGGAATATATCTAAAATTATCGGCAATCAACAGTTTATGCCTGTAAGTATGTGAAAAATATTGTTAATGTTTCTAAATTTGATTAAATCACGGGAAGTGTTGTAACTGTAACCTTGACTTGTACTGTAATGACAATGAGAATGGGAGTAGGAGGAATGTGAGGTTATTTCATTGTATTTTCATTGTCATTTTACGATACAATAATAGATGAATACAATTAAAAATAACCGACCACAACATCGATAAAATGACAATAAATATCGTTAACATCTTTGGGGGAAAGAAACGTTGTATCTCCCTCTAACAAAGGTTATACTTGAAAACGTGCAACTACACACAGAAGTAGGTTTTGCTGTTTTTAAAAGAGAGAACAAGAGATGGAACACTGTGTTACATTTGATATAATAGCATTTGTATCACGCTTGATACAATACTACATTGTTTGATATTACAATAACTAGTACCAAGTATATCGATTTCCAACTAGCAATACGGGTAAGCAACTTGCTGGAATACCCCGGTGCCGCCTCTCACGTGCTTCCTGCGCTAGCGAAGAAGTCATATCTAGATGCCAGTAAAGTCTATTGCCCGAAGCAAGGTTAGTAATATATCTTTTACCATTTTCCCGTAATTTATGTCATTTGTAGGAAATAGTTAATTGATAATTATTTATCTTTTCACTTGTAATTTTAAAATATTTTATTGTTTATACAGAGGAGTTACACTCATTACAGAGATCTACAAGAACAAAATAACAATACATGTACTAACCAAAGGATTACGTAACAAACTAAGCCAATGTCAGTCATTTCCTGAAGATTTTTGAGGGCTCAACAATTGTTACAGATGCCTAATTGTTCGTCATTCATTGATCTTGCATCCATTATAAAAGGCATCATTTCCTGGAATAAAACCTCCCTAAACAGCATATACTGATTATACGATTCTCTTGTTCATTGCGTCAATCAACGCTGATTATTTTATTCCAGTTAAGAAAATTATAAAAGGTAAGTCTGCAGCCTTCATCACCGTGGAGATTCGGGTAATAGATGACCTCATCGGTAACACTAGTAAGAGCTGGAATGTGGTAACACGAAAAGGTTCTAATCTGTACAGCACGATGAAGGACTTGCAGAAACAGTCTGATAAATTCAGGTAATGCTAATAGATTGCTGCTAATTTACAACGCTCATTTCAGAATACTACTTCACTGTATTGTGTTCTGACGTGTAACTATCAGCCCTACTGTCACAGGTTACGTTTTAATTCTTAGAACATGAACTGATTTAAGTCCCCTAAACGAAATCGATGACTTATTAATTTTGATGCATTTTTTTATACTGATTACAGTATCAAGTCCCCCAAAAGAAGCGGGTCTCTTTTTTTTCAACGTGTTTAGATTTCCTTCCTTCCGCCCACCATCC
>JAUMHH010171535.1:0-16134 GCA_032359455.1 Chlamys rubida | reverse complement strand
CGCCAGAGGCTCGCTAAATTGAAAAATTCTTAGACTCGTTTCATAAATCTCATATGAAATGGAAACTCATGTAAGATTCTATATGTATAAAGGTAGCATACAACCTTAACGCAAACTATGCATAAAGGTAGCATACAACCTTAACGCAAACTATGCATAAAGGTAGTATACAACCTTAACGCAAACTATGTATAAAGGTAGCATACCACCTTAACACAAACTATGTATAAAGGCAGCATACAACCTTAACGCAAACTATGTATAACGGCAGCATACAACCTTAACGCAAACTATGTATAACGGCAGCATACAACCTTAACGCAAACTATGTATAAAGGTAGCATGCATACAACCTTAACGCAAACTATGTATAAAGGTAGCATACAACCTTAACGCAAACTATGTATAAAGGTAGCATACAACCTTAACGCAATCTATGTATAAAGGTAGCATACCACCTTAATGCAAACTGTATGTATATATATAAAGGTAGTCAGTATAAATATCATATTTATGTTCATAACTTGCTTTCTTCTTCTTTTATGACTATGAATGATGTCTCAAAACTATTAGATGTTCCCTTATTTCTGTTCTCACAAATCTATCAATGTCGTCTAATTATCATAATTTTCTGATCATTTAAAATCTTTTCCAAGCGATTACTTTTGTGTTCATCAGTTGACATAAAAGATAATGATGACACGTCATTTCTACTTGGTTAACAGCCGATGAAATGATCCAGCAACTTTGGAGAATAAGAAGTTATAAGTAATTGCTCTGACCTACTTTCCATAATAAGAAATGATAAGTATACCTATGTATGAGAGATTTGAAAACAAACATAAACATCAAATTATGTGTTAATTTTTGCTGACTTCTTTATAAAACCTTTAAAAACTAAATGTATGACAGATTTGAAAACGAATAAAAACGTCAATCCTGGTGATTTTTGGTAAAACCTTTTAAAATATAAAAAGCTTTACCATAATAATAATTCATTGCATTGTATTCCGAGCTGTGACTAAATGAAAACACCTGTGTATACAGGTAAGTTGTAACGCACAAACCCCAGGTAATCATTTTTTTAATAGACGACAAAAATAAATTTGTGTATTTGAATAAAAACCTGTTCAGATCAGATAAGACTTTTTATTCAACATCTAATTCTAAATACTTATATGTAAATTAGAAAAGTTGAAATACTAGTATGTAAATTAGACGATCTAAGATATCTACAAGTAAATAAATTATATATAAGTATGATGTAGGTAGGATTTAACAAAGATATGTATTAGAATACAAATATAACAGGTTATATATATAGTATAGGTAAAAGATGACACATGTCTATAACACAATACCCATCCCTGTTACACACGTTGGCATCACAGCATAGGACACTATACACACAATTTTCACATCTTGTGCCTCATTAACGATACCCGTTACCCGATTCTGGTGAATGTGGTTTATTCTGATGCTGCAGTGCATTAATTAAGACCCTTGAAAATATGATGGTGACTTCCCAAAATGATGTTTGACTTAACCCTTTCACCCCTTGGTAACTTTAGTAGACTCTACCAAACATTGATCTGGACGAGTCCATTATGGTCTATAGTGGTGAAAGGGTTAAACTGTATTTTGAACATTTGTGTTAAATTTCAGGGAATATGATATTTGACTTCTTAAATCCCTTAATGTCAACGAACAGCTGAAAGACATGTAGCTTCAGATGTTATTTCCCAATTCCCAACAAGGCAAGATATCAAAAAACCAAAATTTTAAAATAGCACAAAGAACCATTCAAATTACACATTTTTTTTAGTTTTGGATGTAGCTGATACGATAGATTGTTATTCAGACATAACGATTAAGAAAATCAGCAATTCATCAATATAGAAAGTTTGGTAAATGTACATGAAATAGCAAGGGAGCTCATAGGCACCAAACAAACTTTGGTATCGTAAATAAACAAAGGACTATATATAACTCGGCATACAATTATGCACAAGACCCCGATTTCAGTTTGGTACACTCAACTGGCCATCCCAAGGGGTAAAAATACGCAAAAATAATGGCAACGGAATGATGCACAGTATATATGAGGTGATGTCATGGACAAAATGATACATGACCAGACGGACGGAGATTTTCCAGTTTTATTCTGTATGAACTAGATCTGTACTTGAATGGGTTATATAACACCTATTATACTATATGCTAATTGAATCTGAGTGAAAAAAGTTACGATCTTTATTGCCACTTAATTCCATTAAATATACACAAAGACTATAATATAGCCCTCTTAGTATATAAAGCCCAGGGATTATATTAGTCCACTCTTCTGTTAAGTCGTAATTAGAGATTTCATGGCTCATTCTCTAAAGATTTTATATCTATATCATTAGAAAACACTTTTCTACATTATAAGACAATAAAAAAGTATTATAAAGGGCTCGGCATATTATGAAAACACTACAGGCAGATTTTCATAATATTTTTACGACAAAATTTCTGTTTTAAAGCCGAGGTTATTACGTGGTAATTGTGAATCAGTGTTTGGAGCACTTACTTGGTTTTATTAATAAGGACAACAGTTCCTCTCTGTGAGAGTAATCGGTCGTAAACCAAACTGCTCCTGGCATCTCTGTGTTTAACTGGAACGGGCTCTTGGCAATCTCCTAAACACAAGAGCTCCTGCTACTGGGAATAACCTCGGTAATGAACTTTAAAAATCTTGAAAACAAGACATTATACCTTTAGGAAACAGAGGAATGCATTAAAGCCTATCTTCATTCTGTTTTTTACTGTTCAATTCTACAGGCTAGTGATGTTCGTCGGGGGAAAGAATATTTCACTGTTCCCCTAAATGGATAGTTTTGGAAACAAAATTTTAATTTCTTCTTGTATTGCCATCATTTTAATGGAGCTTTTCACTAATCCATTACTACAACTGATAAACCTTCCTTAATCTAATGGACGACACCGTTACTTATGAACCCTCACTTTTGGGCCCATGAACCTTCGTTTACCCAATGAACCTCGACTCTGTACGTAACATACGACTCTTTGATTTTTCCTTCATCACAATCATCGAGGAGTTACGCAGTCTTTTGTACTCATTCTCCGCACCCCTGGAATATGTCATGACAGAATAGAAGGCACATAGTTTGCCATTTGATTGGTTTCAGGTAAAAAAAAAAAAGAATGACCAAGCAATCATTAGGCCGATACCTGTATTTTGAAAGTGGCAGCAGGTTTTTACTATTAGGTCACCACAAGATTCATTTGATGTACATCACAGGATAAAACTGGTCTACTTCTATCACCACAAGCCTACAAGTTTGTCACAATACCATTTATTCCAGGGGTGCAGAGAATGTAAGAGAGCAAATACCATGGAATTTAAAGGATGTGAATTAACCTCCTTACCACCAAATTATTATACAAGGAATCTTTTCCCTACTAACTGTATTCATTGGTTAATAAACCTAATAATCATTGCTTAATGAACTTACAGCCATATATACCTTTTCTATGAAAGTTTCTGTACTATGCTGAATCCCCACCAGAACCAACCCCGTATTTTACACAGAGAGTCATTTCTATAAAACCTATAGACTTGTGTAGGTATAGAAATCTACATACTCCTCGTGTAATAGACATCCACTGTCATCTGCAGCTTTTAACCCTTTCACCCCTAAGTAACTTTAGTAGACTCTCCCATGTATTGATATGGATGAGTCTATTATGGTCTACAGTGGTGAAAGGGTTAAGTTTCAGGCTACACCTAACACCAAATTACAATCCTGTCTATACAACCCCAACCCCAACACACCCTTTACTTGTATGTCGATGTCACTGCCCATGTCACTGCCCGTATTCTTTTATAACTTCAGACACAACGGCTTTTCAAGCTCCCTCTGATTCAGCTGCTGGAACCTATATATATGATTGTCTGCCTTCTAAAGACACACTCTCTGAACGAAATAAATAATCCGGGATGTAAGAATTTAAGGACAGTTTTTAATGGGTTCTATTCCTCCGATTATTCAGGGGTTGTGGCTTCATCTATTTGAATGATAAAAAAAACTTCCGTTGTGTTAACTTTTTTGTGCGTATCACAAATTATGAATGGAAAAGGTATCAAAATGTTGATTGCTTTGACATAGACTCACGATTGCAGTTGCTTTTCCATTACATATGTACAAGCATTGTGTGAAGAAAACTTATTTAACCCTTTCACCACTGTAGACCATAATGGACTCATCCATATCAATCATGAATGCATGGTAGAGTCTACGAGAGTTACATAGGGGTAAATTAAGGGATAATCAGTCCCAATATCTTCATTAAGGATCCATGCGCCACTGCCAAAAACAGTAACTAATCTGGCATGGCTATATAGAAAAGAAAGCTCAAGTCATGCCTTATGGGACTTAAATGGAAAAAATAATAAAAGATGAAATAAAAAAATCAATTAACTCATTCAACCCTGAAGATGCATTTGAACTCTTCCAATTCAAATGTTGGAATAGTTTATTATGAAATTTCAGGGGTGAATGAGTTAACAGTTTGTTTTGTTAGTGTAAAAATGCAACATGGCAAGACCTGCATTTGAACCCTGGACCTCAGACTCGATATTGTTACTCTACCCAACTGATCTTCCTGGTTAACAGAAGTAAATCTCGTGGCTCAGTTGCACTACATTTCTAGCCAAATTAAATTCTAAGGGAGATTACTGTATGTATGAAAAAGAACAGTGGAACTCTCTAGTGTTTTGCATGCAGTGGGACAGGGAGCCTTAAATTAGTATATATCACAGTGATACTTTACCCACATTATCAAGTACAGCTATGTGTATCATTCAGTTTAACAACAGATGAAGAGCCAAGATATGACCTTGAACTTTCAGATACTAGGCCCTGAGAACAACATTGGCACTATTGTCAAAATCTGACAATGTCAATCACTATCCCACCTGTGATAAATGGCTCCATCTCTAAACGAACCAATAATCATGATAATTATGGTTCTGTCTCGTAAACATTTATTGGTCCTATGGAAAGTGTCTCGGGCCCCCCGGAACAATCTACTGGCTATAGTGCTCTGTGACTAGGACTGAAAGGATTCCATTCAGTAATTACTCGATAAATCTAATTTCACTAATTGACCTTCAGCTCTTCAACATCCTTAGTAAAAATTGCTATGTTAATTGAATTTAGCCAAATGTTTCATATTTTCTTATACATTCACTATTAGTAAATACCTTCTCCCTCTGTGAAAATAGTGTTATCCTCATTATCGCCACATCCATTCTACATTAAAAACTGTTTAACACTATATAGCTAACACAATGGGGACAGATAGGTAACGAGCCAATGTATTCTATGAGACCTGAAGATAGAAATCTGGTTTATGCAGGTTTCTGGAGAGCTTAGGGTTCAATTTCGACAAATTTTGTATGATGAAACATTTTCCTTAAAAAGGATTCACACAGCAACATTTATTTACGTTTCGTGAGACATTTCTTAAACGATAGAATAACCATACACGGCCGAAATCATGTGGGGTTTTTTCTTGTCTTAAAAAGCCAGTCTTGTAAACTATTAAATTTGTCACTATTCATCATATATGTGTATAATTAACTCATTCACCCCTGAAGACACATTTGAGCTCATCCAAATCAAAGGTTGGAACAGTTCATTATGAAAATTCAGGGGTGAATGAGTTAAAGATGTCAGCCATGGCCTCTAATTAGCTGAGACAATAACATTTATTACTCAAGCTCTATGGGGCCGATTTTTTTATTTTATGGGGCAAACCATAGGAAAGGAATTGTAGAAATTACAAGGTCAGTATTCAAGATGGCCACTATATTCATGGCCTGTAATTGGCTGAGACATTAAAAACTTCAATGGTCAAAAGGGCAGGAAAGGGAAAATGCACAGCCAGACTGGGATTCAAACATGGAAACTCCAAACTCTGGACGAATGCTCTGATCAGTTAAGCTATTTAGTTTGAATGATAAGTTATTAATAAACAGTAATTAAGGGATTTAATATATTTTTCATGTCTTCACATATTGGGCTTATGATTTACCCTAGTAAGTGCAACCCAATTCGTGAAAAGTGAAAACAATATCTATATATTTTGGGTAATAAGCTGATCTAATAAAGGGGAATGGTCCACATTAGAGTTAGTTTGAATGATAAGTAATTAACAACCAGTAATTAATGCATTTAATTTATTGTTTCATGTTTTCACATATTGGGTTGCTTTCACATATTGGGTTGCTTTCACATATTGGTATCTGCAACATCAGTATACGGTACATACAGTTCTAGTTTGTATTTGGGTTATCTCCCTTTCAATGCTTTCAAATCTGTCTTCAATTTGTTTTTGGGCAAAAATTTCAGAAAAACAATATATAATTAATTTCTTTTGGAAAGGAGTATATATCAATGCTGGATATAGTAATGTATATATTGCTGATGATATATCATTTATTGTAAATATTGATGTGATTTTTAACATTTGACTGTTTTTCTTTTTTTTTTCAGGGCAACAGGACCTTATTTGCCATGAACCAGCTGGGAAGCTAAGAGTTCTCTAATGGACATGATGTTACTGACGGTATGTGACAAGAATTTCAGTGATTGACAGCTAGAAATCTGAGTGACGTGATGGCGCTGACTGTATCTGACAACAGCTTTACCGGCTCTCTGGAGGGCTCCGACAGCAATGAGTCGGAGAGAAGTGAGTCGTATGCGATGTACCTCACTGTTGGAGATGGAGGCGGCTACGGGGTTTCCACCGCAATGTTTGGAACCATTGATCCAGGTGAGGACGCTGACACCGAGGATGAAGGCCAAGTCAGTAATGCAAGCTTTCGTAAAGAACCGGAAACCGAAAAGGAAGCCAATGTCAATACTTCTAACAGACCATGTAAAGAAACCTTTGAAAAGTCATCTGCAGGTAACCCTTTACAATTGCCAGGTACATCGGAAGCCCAAAATTACGTCAGTAGTATGCCGTGCACGGACACCACAAACGTTCCCCCGTCAGGTGCTGCTGGTGTTGTGGGTGATTCACATCTCAGTGATTCTGGTGATAATTCCAGTGACACAGAAAATTACAGCTTAAATTCGGGTGATAATGGACCAACAAACGACATGGAGTTGGACGAAGACTTTGATGGACATTCCGCTGACGATCAACAAGTAGACCCTGATGGATATAATAAGAACTTAAGTGTTGTTATTAAGACTGAACCAGAATCTCCGGTCGACTCAGATTCATCAACAGAGGATCAATCTGTCAATACTAAATCTCCAGGTAAAGATGTTCACTCAGATTTTTCACCGTCAAAAGCATTTTCACTTCGGTTAAATCTCTTTCAAAGCAGGCCAGTTAATGAAAAACAAAAGATCGATTTTCAGACGTTAGACAACGTCATCGCTGCTGCAGTAAGTAAGACCTACAACAAAGAGACTGACGTGAACGGTAGCGAGACGACACAAAGTAAACACACACCTAAAGTTACTGACGCTATCCCCAAAAAGGCAAAGCCAGTTGAAGAGACGAGGTCTGGGGTTGTCGTTGTGGACGTGCCAATACATATAGAAGGAAAGCTATTTCATAGCTGTAGTATTTGTCACAAAATGTTTAAAACACCCAAGGAGCTGCGTGTACATTCTCGGGTCCACACTAAAGAGAAACCATATGCATGTTACGTTTGTGGTAAGGCGTTCCGACAACAGGCACACTTAAATAGTCATTACAAAATCCACAGTGGAGAAAAGCCGTACTCGTGTAATCTTTGTTCGTTGTCTTTTACCGAGAACTCGAGTCTAAAACGACACATTCGTATACATTTAGGTATTAAACCTTACAAGTGTGATATATGTGAAGATGCCTTTGTCACGTCTTACCTGTTAAAGACACATAAGACAAGACGACATGAAGAAAAGCAAAATCGCGCTACATTTACTTGTGATAGATGTCCAAAAATTTACACCAGCAAGGAAACATTCAACAAGCATCTGAGAAGCCACGATCCAGACACGCGAATCTCTTGTTCTTACTGTGGCCAAGTGTGTCTGACAAGCTCCCATCTGAAACGCCATATTAATGTTCATACAAGAACAGACATGTGTAACCTCCAAACCAAAGATAAACCTTTTGAATGTGGAATATGCCAAAAGAAATATTTCAACAAGAAGCACTTGGAACTACATGTAGTTCGCCATACTCAGACAGAGTATTTCTCATGCGATACTTGTGATAAGGCATTTGACACTCGTTACAAATGGAAAAGACATGTTCGGCGTTCACACTTTGAGAAAAATGGCGAAAGAACAAACGAGCCGAAGCTGTTCAGATGTCTTCTGTGTAGCAAGGTGTTTAGAACTAATGAAAATCTTGAATCTCATATCAAACGTGTTCACGATAAACCCATGATATACAACTGTGATTTGTGTGAAAGGACATTCTTGAGAAGAGACGCAATGCTAAATCACAAGGAAAGCCACTTAGGACAGACATTTCAGTGTTCCCTTTGTGACAGAAATTACTCCACTTCCATGACTCTCAAATCACACATGCGCAAGAAACATGGTAAGAAAGAAGGCCGACGGCCTACAGGAAAGACAGTCTCCGAGATAATATGCGAGTTCTGTCACCGGGCATTTTGCAATAAAGCGTCCCTGAAAGAGCATGTGAGAACACGCCACTCGGACAACATTCAGCTGTTTACATGCTCCCTCTGTCAAATGAAATTCACGCGAAGAAACTCCCTTCAAAGACATATGAAGAAATCCTGTCGCATGCTGAGCCCAGATCAACAAAACCCTGATATGGCACATGAATCCAGTGACAATGACGCCAGCGCCAGCCCAGATATGACAAATCATAGTCTGGATATGGACGCAGACCCGGATTTGGTGGCCCAAGGCACTGACATGGATATGAGTCTAAGCACGGACATCATGTCGCCAAGTGCTGAGGATTCCGATGATGGGTGTAGTGATACAATCGTTGAGCAGAACTACGTCTTCTCGCAACAGGAGGACATAGATACAACCTGTCCTCAGCCAGATTCTAGGACGTTTGTTTCAAAAAAGACTCGCAATACTGACCAGCATCAGGAAGATCAATCAAGTTGTGATGAACATGTGACAGAAGACAAGCCCATTTTTAGTACAATTCACAGTGCTAATATACAGCAACAGGAGGATAGACGTACAACTTATCCACAACCATATTCTAGCACACCTATCTCAAAAAAAGCTCGTGATAATGGCCTGCATCAGAAAGGTTCTTTAAGTGGTGATGAACTTGAGACAGAAGTCACGCCCATCTCTAGCACTGTTATACAGCAAGTCAATCAAAAAGATTCCAGTCCAGAATTGCCACAACTGGGTAAGGCAAGTGACTGTTTGTCAAAGAGTCCACACTCTAGTCCTAGTCAAGACAAACACCCTGGTGTCCAAAATTCACCGGAACCAAGCTTAAATGATGGAAATTTCTCACCACGAGGTTGAACTTTCTAGAGATACTGTAAACATACTGATTTTAGCGGTAGTCTTATTTTGGCACATTTCACGCTTTGGAAATTGCTCTAAGTAATGTAGGCGCCAATTGAACTTGCTGAAAATTGTTCTCTTATGACTATATATTGTTGTTGTGCCAATTCGTCAATGTACTAATCTGTTAAAATTTGTTCTTGCGCCAAAATTTGAGTCCGCTAACATAAGTCTGTTTACAGTACACACATGTCCATTGAAGATTTGTAACATTTAGTTAAATATATTTACTCAAAGACCAGTCTAGTATATATTGGTTTAGATTGTTTTATGTAGTCCTGACATGTGATATGTTGTACATTAGTTTTGTAGTAACATCTTCGATTCTTTAAACCAAAATCTCGCATCGAGATCTTGGCTCGAGTGATAGATAAGATATTGTAAACATTTGTGTACGGCATGTAAATATCAATAAATGAATAATTTTGATGGATAGATTTAGATATATAATATACAATTTTGTAAATACCCAGGTAAATGTATATTAATATTTGTGTATATATTAATACATGTACAATTGTATGAACAATAACCTTGATGGTTTTGATATTTGACATACATACAAAAATTGTTCAAGAGTATTTTTGGGTGTTTGTAGAGGCCTTACTTTATGAGACTTTAGGATTGACCTTCATTTCGACGGCGTATACGGTAGTATGAAGGCAGTTGACAACAATCATATTCTTTATGGAGCTCTAACAACTAACATACTACCATATATGCCATCAAAATGAAGGTCAATACTTATATTTACATCATAAAAAAGCGGGTTGCTATGATGGTAACTACGGTAGCCGTGGTTGCTAGGATATTATAGTTCCAGTGAATCTACATCAATATATAGGTAAATTTAGAAAATACGCAATGAACAACACTATTTTTATTTATAAAAACAAATTCCCATTTAAATTTGAATTCAAAAGGACGTTATCAGAAAATTGTACCAGTAAACTTTAGTACTTAACATGAGGTCAGATTGTATCTATACATCTTGTATTTCTGTGTTTATGATTATTGTCGTAAATGGTTTACTTTTGTCTTCGTGACTAGAGTTATATACGAATTTAATTAGTTAAATAAGGAGAAACAAATACCGGTACTCATAAATGTTCTGAGAGTAAGTAGGGCTTGATTTGGTATTGCATTTTGTAATTTACACTACAGAGAAACAAATTCTGAATGTATTATGGTATATATAATTGTAATGTATCAGATGTGTTGTTGTCATTTTTAGGAAGTCACTATTAATGGAAGAAATTGCTCTAATTCTTTCTAGCAAACATAATGTAGATTGATTGGAATAGTGAAAACGTGATATGTAGCCTGGAAGCACTATCACAGAAACATAAAAAAATCAACATAACGACAGATACATGGTGGAATAATGTTCAGATTAGTGATATTTTACAATATGATGGATGCATTCTTTAGCTTTGTATTGAAGAAAAAGATTATTTTGATAGTGCATAGATTGATAGTCTTTGTTGGAAATAAGCAAAATATGAACTTGTGAAATGTAAAAGACTTGTGTATAATGTTCTCTAAAAATTGAACCTACCAACGGTTTATGAAAATTTTTTGTAAAACATATAGAGGAAGTGTCATTTCATGATGTATGATAACAGGCCAAATGATGGAGCTTTTGCCATCTCGTATCATCTGTTGTAATTCAATCACCCCCCCCCCCATATTTTTCATATATAGAAACTTTATTTATTATGAAACAAGGTATTTCAACTTATATATATCACACTCTTGATGGACTGAATATTAGCGCTATATTTTTTTCATAATTTTTGTAAAATAAACAAAAATTATATATAATGAATTAAAAAAAAAAATGTATTGCAGCAGATGATGCAAGTTGGCAAAAGTTCCAAATGTGAGAGAAAACGCAGTACCCGGAGCAAACCCACGTGACTGGGCAGGTGAACCCATATCTTTCTTGTCCGATCAGGGAATCGAACCCTGACCGCCTTGGTGAAAGGCAAGTGTGCAACCCGATCACCTGATTCTTAAAAACATTACAGCAACTATTCAGTGTTACAACAGATCTGATCAATGTAAAATCAATATTAGGCTGACATATTGTTGTTTATTCTTACTATGAGTTCTTTCCTCAGAGGTCCTACACTGGGTTGAAAATTAAATAAAAAAATAATTAAAAAATATAAAGAATTTCGATAATTATTCTATTTTTCAAAAATTGATTGCATTGATAAATTCTTGAATGTGTTAATATTAAAAGGGACCAAACGCTTTTGTGGATCAATCACTACGTTTATTTAAACCAGGAATATGGGTTAATGCATAGATCCACTGTCTATTTATAGGGTCTATAGATAAATAAAGACACTAGAAGGATATTGTTCTTTGTAAAAAAAACAAATCAGGAAAATAAATATTCGTTTATCGCATAGACTAGCTACAAGGTAGAGTATTGGGCACATGTATTGATCCCTGTCCCTGGTACAGTAGGTCCTTATATTTATACTTTTAAATTAGGGAATGTAGAAAAAGGCAAGGAGTGGTATAAATTATTCGGATTTTTCTTCATTAAAAAGGTTGTATGCGATAAGTTTATCTGTTACCGAACCTGTCTGAAATCAAACAACTTTTTAATGAAGACTTATGAACAATATTGTGTAGTGTATATGCTAAACCTATTGCTTTTATAGACCTATAATTAAAACGCAATGTGTTAAAAATGTATATATATGAATAAATACATAAGCATTCTGTAAAGTATCATGTATCATGTGTCTTTGCTGTTTTCTTTATATTTGGCTGGCTTGAAGGACAACAACCACCAGTACATCAAATAAGTGGAGACATGTTCCACCATTCTGGTCAGAGGGATGTTGACTAAGCCTAAACAGATGTTTTATTTTGTTTTTCGGTCGAATTGAATTCCACTTTGGCAACAATGCAATTTTTTAATGGCTAACACATACTCAACTTCTCTGGAATACACATGCCTGTTTTTACCAAACATACAAACTCTAGTAAGATGATTCTTACTATCTGTTTCATGTGGTTTTATTGAAATTGTTTGACCATCATGGTGTCCAAAATAATTGGAAATATTTTCGACTTTTACTCAAGATAACAGCACGAGAATACTGAAATGTCAACAAAACCGTAATTCGAAATCAAAATTGGTAAAACTAGGTCAAAATATGAAAAAAGAAAGATTATTAAAGGGGCCCCTTGGAAAAGTACGAAGAAATTAAGACCAGGTGCTCCGTGAGAGTAAACGACTTTCCGTAATTCGAACTCAAAATTAGTAAAACTAGGTCAAAATATGAAAAAAAGGAAAGACTAGTATAGGGGCCCCTTGGAAAGAACATGGAAAATAAGACCAGGTGCTCCGTGAGAGTAAGCGACATTGTTTCATCAAAGACACCTGACATGTAATTCAAATTAAAAATAATATCACGTCCACATACAGAGAATCCGAAGTAGTGACAACAAAACGAGACACACTTACGAGCATAATAAAAAACCTGGACCTTTTATTTCACACAACAATAGCATATTTCCCATTGTGATCATCATGGCAGCTGTAAAACTGTTCAGAGGTTTCATTTTCAACAGAGATCACCTCAAGGTAGCTACTGGGCAACAGGCCCTGTTGTTACCCAAGTTGAACATAACACGCGCACCTGTTTATGCTTTCTTGTCGAAACTTTATTTTAGTGTCTACGTAAGCCTTTCTTTATTATTTTGAAACAAGAAAAAGTTAAGGTCGAAACTCTATCGCTATAAAAGTCTTGACTACCTATCTACCTTTAGAGCTGAAAGTGGAAGCGTTCTCAATAATATTAGGGAGGATTCAGTTTTGATTTAGGGAGCTTTAATTTTTGAAGTCGGATACAGAACATCACATTATTAAGGATAGATGTTGAAGAGGAAATTCACATTCTTAACAAATACAAAAACTAGAACATATTAATGTGCAACTTTAAAAATGTGTTGGATTTTATCCCTCGTTTGAGTAGTAAAATTAACCAGTACTTTTCTAATTTCTGGAATTAAGTTCGTTAACGGGTATTAAGCACCTCCATCTGTTTCGACAGTTGTTCAGATTGACCAATTTGGATTTCAACCTTTTTGTCCCAAGCATCACCGATGAGTCCTAGACGGACGAATCACTTGTATGAACGATGTAATTCGTTTTTGGCATGCTGTATCTTTTGCCAAATTGGTTCATGTTTCTTGCAAGGTGATAGACTTCTGATGGATTTCTTTAAGAAGTCCACGAGATTAGTCGTAAACTTGATAGCTACAGTTATTCCTTTTGAATAGTGGCACGAATCATAGTACTAGTATTAGTATACACACTTAAATCATTAATATTATGAAAATAACTTGTTCTCTATGTAGTTTCTACAATGCATATACTTATGGGGTTTTATGACTCCTCCCCTTTTGTTTCGACTGTACTGTAGACCAGACACAATTTCATTCTTTTTTCGCCCGTAGGATTACTGATGTGTCCTAAAAGGTCGAAACAGCTATATGGTACAGCGTAATACATTTTTAGCATACTGTATCTATTGCCAAATTGTACGGATGCAATGTCATTGTGTGTAACTTAGGTTAATCTTTTATATAAAGCTTGTGTTTCGTAGTCATGAATGACTATTTCAATAGAAATTCCATTTTTATTACATTTTCACTTGTATGCATGATATTCTTGGTTTGTGTGTGTTTGTTTTCTGAAAATGTCATGATGGAATGATATTCATAACGGTAGGAATAAAACTATTTCTGATACCAACATGTTGAGGACGTATATACTTAGAATAAATTCCAGCAACAGCTCTGAACATTTACGTTGTTAATGCATGAGATAAGTTCAATCATCATGTAAAATTACAGATGTAACCACATAATTACTTGAATATATCCATGCGAGAGTTAAAATGTTATAAGCATAATGTAAATATTCACAGACCTAGATGCCTTACAAATTTACCTTATCACCGTTTAATTGTTTGCTTTTATTCAATTACATTTGTATTTATTCTTTTAACTGAAATTGTACTCAGCACGTGTTATATATTGCGCATATATTACTGTTCAATACAGAAATACGAATGAGTTCACGTAAACTCTCCCATCTCAGGTACATAGGGCAATATTCGTGTATATTTTTACCTCTACAGTATCACCGATACTGGTGAAACAATGCCTATGAAACCCTTAATGACGTTACCTGTTAACAACATTTTGCTGCAACAGATTCTTAAACCATGCCAGAAATAATTGCTGCTGCAAAGATACCTTTAAAATAGTTTATAGCGTTTTGGCTATAACATATAGTGTTTACTTCATAATATTTTATGTAAACCATGCTAGAATTATTACTGGCTGCAAAGTTATTGCAGGACACTGACCTTATCAAGGTATCAGTGAAGTAATCCCGTAATAAAATGTGATGCTCTCAGTTTACTGGGACATATTTGCTTTTATTAGACATATGATTAGTGGACAAGAATTGTGAAAGATCTGACTTGTTGAGAATAGAAAGTAAATTAAAACTATCAATTTGTTAAGCATGGTACAACAACAATTGAAAATATATGCCTAAAAGTTGTTGTTTGAAATTTTCTTTATGTTAAGGTTTCGATTTGACATAATGTTTGACATAATGTCTCTGACATCAGTATGACGTCCGTATATTTACCTGATATCAACGTTAAATACGTCCTGACGTAAATATGACGTACATTATATGCCTGCTGGGGCTGGTGAGACAAAATGAAAATACGGAGTCTCTTCCAGCTATCTTTAATAAACAGGTATCAAATTAAGTGTTTGTCTCTAGACAAAGACCTGACTGTGTGCAGTCAATCAGAAGCTTTTATATGTTGCTGTAATTTTTGAGTTGACAACATTCTAGCTCAGCAGCGCTTAATTTATTGATACAGTTCCTGGTGTCTACCAACAGTACTGTTAATAGACTCAATATTGCTTTAACTCATTATTTCTGGATATCGTCTCTTTAAATCAATGTATTGCTAATGCCATTGAGACCTCCAGTGACGTCATAAAGTTCCCCCCTATATATACACAGGTATCCTGCAGCCATCTTGTAGAGTATTTGGGATCGGACTTCAAATCATCTGAGCTAAAAGGTATGTTGTTAACCTTGCCATACACAATCATCTCAAAGGGATTGTTATAAACAAGCATTTTGAGGTAATTACGAAAAATGCCCAGTTTCTTAACATTTATAGGATGCTGCCGAAACGTTGAATATGTAATCCAACGTGAAATGATGTGAAGGATGAAAATCTTTTGTGTTTAGATGTCAAATGTGAACTGATTTACCTTCTAAATTACAGAAGAAACGGATGTGTTTGAGTCATCAGAATATTGAACGTGTAAGTAATAGCTAATACTTAAGAACCATCCAATACACCAAAGTATATAAAACTCTCAAATAATTATGAAAGATCCACTTCCAATAGCTACAGGTAAATAAATAAATATGCATTATACGTGATGCAGTGTTTGAATCTTTGTGTCGAAAGACCCT
>JAUMHH010171524.1:0-16134 GCA_032359455.1 Chlamys rubida | reverse complement strand
ACCACTTTCTTAATTTCAAAAAATGAAAGTGAATGTATTATAACGTAAATATAAGGTAAGAAATGTATCCTTTTAACATTTATGAGGGTATGAAACACAGTTACGTTCAAACATATCCTCCATGATGCGCTAACGCGCATTATGGAATATATTTGAACGGAACTGTGTTGCCGACCATCATAAATGTTAAAAAGATGCATTTCAAACCTTAAATAAAACATACCAGAGAAAACATCAAACCGGACGATTAGTGATTTGCTTCAATATTTACATAATTATAATGATAAAATCCGGTTTGTCATAAATGTAACAGAAATATATGTTTGGATAAGGGGATGTGACACGTGTAGCAATTACGTCATGGTTTATTCAAATATTGTAATTTATTACCAATGTTAGTCCTGAAATCCCCACGCCAAATCTAAAAGAAAATA
Source organism: Chlamys rubida (assembly GCA_032359455.1). NCBI lineage: Eukaryota > Metazoa > Mollusca > Bivalvia > Pectinida > Pectinidae > Chlamys > Chlamys rubida. Next base: position 15,700 of record JAUMHH010171524.1, on the reverse strand, counting down.
GTAAGTGAAACACTTGAAATAGCATTGGTTCCCCGTAAACGGCAACAGGCTCATACAAATATATCTCATAAAGGAAATGAATCTTTTATTGATTTTAAAACAAAAACACAACTAAGTACTCTGGTTTAAAAATGCTGGGGTACCAAGGGATCTGGTTTTAGACTACCACGGTATTACTTTAGTTGTCATGAAAATATTTTTATAAATGTTAAGTTCTTGTGCAGATGAGACAGTTTTGTCTGTATTTATTATCAGAAACCCACCTCGTATAGCCAAAGCGCTCACCAATAACCTTGTGAATGTTTATAGATAAGAAGGTATCTGGGATATACATTTCAATCTAAAGAAAACCAAGCAAATTGTATTTCCTAGACCAAATAACCACATGCACCTCCCGATATCATTCCAAAACAGTCATATCACATATAAAACATCACATAAACATTCAGGACTAACCTTTACTGACGATGCATTAAGGAAACGGCACATTCAGGCTTTATATGAAAAGGCTTACAACAAAATAGATATTCTACGTTAGCTTTTGAACGAAGAGGTAAATCGAGAAAATATATTAAAATACCTAGTATGGGATACTTGCAGCCATCGAATCTACACAACTGTGGAGCTATTACTGGTATACGCTCTTGGCTGGGACTGCACACGCACAGAATCTACACGACTAGCAGCTGTGGAACTATTACTGGTATATACTCTGGGCTGGGACTGCACACGAACAGAATCTACACAACTAACAGCTGTGGAACTATTACTGGTATACACTCTGGGCTGGGACTGCACACGAGCACACTTTACAAAGAGATAGGATGACAAACTTTGTTTGTAAAAAGAAATAAACATATAATGATGTTTAAGATCATACATAGACTACTACTCCAATATTTACAAATCCCTATACTAAGAACCTAAAAGACAATTCGTACTCTTTAAGACATTACTAGACCTTTAACCCACCTTTATGACGAACTAACAACTCTTTTGACAGTTTCCTCCCCTAATGTGTCTCAATATTAACTCTCTGTATACTTGTGTTCCTAACTATTCATCTCTTGTAATGTTTAAACACCTACTAAATATAGACAACTTTACTGATAGCGAAGTACCGACGTTTGTTCTAAAATTAAGGGTGATAGAATGGCCGATATTTTAGACATTCTGATAGTAGGCTAAATTGGACTAATATCGTGACAGTCCAGCATGCGTTTGTTCCTTAGAAGATGAAACAGTGTCTATTGTTCGAGAGTACAGAGTTAAATGAACAAATTAATGCTCAAAAATAATCATAACCATATATTGATACATTTTTTTTAAATGTGCCCAAATGGTGATTCGAATGAAAACAGACTACAGTTAGGTCATGTTCAAGTCTTTATTGGAAAACCTAGGCGTTCCAATTTATATATACATGGTATAGATAGACAAAACAGTGAAACAATACACAATAACTAACCATACGTGTATCAACATACTATAAATGCAGGTACATTATATTAAAAAAACGAGTTAATTGATAAAAGACAGCGTTGCACTTTGTTTTAGTTCTCACTGTGTAAGGTCTTTTACAGTATTAGGTTTTTACGTGCATAGTTCCTGTTATATATTTAAATATTTATCTGTTAGCCGTATGTTACGATTCTACTACCCAGCTAATTCTGTTGGCAAGATCAGTTTTGATAAAATGTATAAGGTCTGTTCCCTGCCTAGCACTCGTGACCGAAAGTAAAGCCAGCAACTTCAATGATTGAACAATTCACAAAATAAACACCAATGCATGTCAATCTCAGCTCAACACACTCGAGTAATGTACAGAGAATACAAAAGATAACTTATATAATTTCCCTCACTACTCTGTTCCCAGATATGAAAATTCTCTACTGGTACATAATATGACAACAAAACTCCTGTCGTTCCCAAATATGGGAACAATTTTCCTCGATCCCAAATATTGGAATAACTTTGAAATATTCACCGAAAAATGGGAATTACTAATTTGCACTAAGTACTTTTGACCTAAACAGTTTTAAATTATTCTTATAAATATATTGGTAACTGACTATAATAAAATATGAACTAAAAATATATTTCTCTAGAAATTTCGATATCTGTTATCCTTTGGTTTATATATGTAACTATTTCCCCACCATTTCCCAGAAATGATCAGCGGGTCATCCGCAACACTTTAAACTGGTCTAAAGCTTACCAATGGCTCCATATTGATGTGTGGGATGGTGGGTCAATACCTCCGATGTTTCATTAAACGAATGACAACATTTTCCAGGTTTTCGTGGTTTATACAGTATGTGGAATAATAGTAAGCACAGAAACTGTACTGTAAACCAACCAGCGCTACACTTCCATACCGCCACGGCTTACTGACCAATCACCGTCGCACTTACAAATACAATACTTTGTTGTTGTTGAAAGGTGGCGAGCTGCACCGTACATTTTGAGGAGACGAAAATATTCATTCCGAGCTTAAACAAACAATCGACGTTACATAAATTGGATAAGATTGAAGTATCAAGGAAATATATGAATAAGGTCAATATTCTAACATGCATGTTATACATGAAAATTCACCGTAAAGTGTAATATTGACATCGTAATTTCTACATGTTACAGTAACATGACGGCCATCCCATGATTCTGATGTTGTCGTCTGCTTTCCTCCAGAGTTATCTTTTATTTTCCTCATTAAATCTCGACAAAGATGTTTTTATCATTCCCTTTGTAATTCGACCGTATCCTTCAGGCTCGTTATAAATACCAATAGCAACGACCGTTGTATTCACTGTTTACTTACAGTTTGTTGTATAGTGTCATTTTATACAATCAAAGAGAACTCTATGTGAGTTATATGTGTGAGGTAGTATGAGTTCCATTATGTTAATATGAGGGAGTTACATGTATATGAACAGTATATGTCCTTGCCTTATTATAATATTTAATCAATATTTTGTTCCAAATTTGATCTTATATTCTAGCAACTCACGGAATGAATATGTTTAGGCTTAGCCTGTTATTAAATCAATCTTGCCTTTTCAACTTTAACAAAACATGTTGAAATTCTGCTGATGTCAACTGTTTTTGTTCATCGAACGACCTTCCCGGGAAATCAACCAGAAATATCATGTAAATTTTACAATACAGTTTTTTGTTGGTAAAGCATGTCAATGCTGCGAACCTCCCACTTTGTTTCATATTATTTTCATAATACTTAACAGTATGACATTTTACAGAAAAATTGAAGTTTCTCCAATTTGAAAAGTGTGGTGCAATGGCAATTTTAATGACTATGCAAGTGTTTTAAAAGCGAAAAGTTCACGTTGCGTGAGATAAACATTTGTTTCAAAATGGCCGCTTGATTGGTCATTTTCTAACTTGTAGAAAAAGTTCTGCAAACCATCCATTTCTAATTTTTTAAAAAAAGATTCTGACGCATGACGTTTAAATTAATCATAATTTGTAACGTTTAATAAATTCCTGAAAAACTAGATCAAAACGAGATTTGAACGTGGTTTGAAACCTCGGTAGAGCGGATCTTTAAAATCTCGGATTAAGTGATGTTCAAGCATTCTCCTCTGGCTATCAACGAGTCGGAGTGGAATCGATATGATGGATTTCTACTTCATTCACTGAATAGAATACATAAACCATAGCATTAGGTGAGATCACCAATCAATGTTAAAAGATAAAAAAAAATATAACACTGGTAAAACGTCCGTCCGTATTTAAAAGCTGGTGTACAAGATATCTCAAGATCCACTAAGTTTAATTACTTCACTTTTATATCAAAGTCAGGACAAACAGAGTTCTAACCCTAGCGCGATTTTTGTGATGATCAATTAAGCTGCCAGTCAAAAACATATCATATTTTATATGGACGGAGCTCAATGGTTTGGATTACAATTAATTTAAAAATGTGTATATTTAAGGAATCACATGTAATTGATTTAGAATAATATTTAAGATATATAAGAAGACAAATGAGATTTACAAAAGGACTACTGTTTGTACAAGGACAGAACTAAGGAATTCTTAAGCGTGGCAATTGATATTGCTAGTGAGTTAAAATGTTTGAAACTGAGAAAAACCAAATTTTGTATAATTGTATTATATTGCTACGTTTACCTTTATACATATTTTATGGTTACTACGTGTAACAAAATGGGCTGAAAAGTAGGTAATTAATGAGAGAGAATGGAACCATCTTATAACATGCAAGATGGTGGGTACTGTATCAATAAAGAGCAGTGCTTTGGTCAAAATACATCTGAGGTCAAATCTAACGATTTGGGTAACACCGTGCATTGATTGACGGGGGACTGTTGAATTGTAGATAGTGCTTATGGCTATTTATCTAGTGGCGACCAGGTCAGTCGAGGAATACGTAGGGATAGAAACGAGAGTGAGAACTCCCCAAAACAGACAGGGTGACTGTCATTGTCATATGGTACATCTAGCATTGTTGTTTTGAAAGGGAATGAATAGTTAATTTTGTATAGATTGTTAATAAAGTAGTAGTCTGGAAGTTGGGAGTGAGAGTCCAGAGTTGAGAGACGGGGATTCGAGGTTCAGGAATATGAGCCGCTTGAGAGAGAGGCTAGGGAAGGCCTCGTCCGGAGGGGCCGGGTACAGCACGTACATTGTAGTATGCTTTAGAACTATGTATTTGATGCTGTAAACCTACATCATCTGTGTGCAGGTAGATTTGCTGTCGTGTTCCAGAACTGTGTTAAAAAGAACATTTGTTAATTTAAGAGAGATCTTACAAAGAGGGATTACTCTAGGTATGGTCCCTGACTGTCGCGACCACAACGTGAAGTGAATAAAAACAATCGGTCCACATGTGTTGTCCAGCGTGTTATGTAACATACGCAGTATGCTTTCCTATGAGAACATCAACGTTTCCCTTCCCATTGGGCTTTACATCTTCCTACGTCGTCAAAGTTATTCTTGTCCGGTTTAAATAAAATACTAGTTAAAGTATGAATATCTGTTCTAACCAAAGGTTGTTAATTTGGAAGGGTTTATAGGCACCTCTCCTTTTTCAATATATTTTTCTAAGGTTTCAAACGATTTTATTCATCAGTATTCATTTTTTAGACCTAAGTAATAGTGATAAATATTAAGTGAGGGAAATGGCTATATGGTGAAGTAAAATGTTTACTTTGGTTGGCGTTCTGCATCTACAATAAAAAATTAAAAGCGTGGTACTTTTAATTCCTTTGTATTTGTAGTGATTTAATTTATTCCTCATTTAAATGATAGTTCAAATGTTCGTTTAGTGTTGCGTTTCAGCTCGAATACTGCTCCGCAACAGGAAAAAGAAGTCTAACGACAATGGTCTATACAATCGTGTATAATGACGTAGGGAACCAGCATATTATTATTATTAGAAGGTCAAACAGGAGCGAAGTCCATAGTGTGACGTCAACATACAAGAAAATATCTACATTCGTCAACCGAATTATCCTTGCAGTCGCAAATGATTCTTCGCGGAGGGTGGCATTCCAATCCTGACAATCGAACCACATTAAGAGATCTATTGTTTCAAACCAATAATGACAGCCATCTTGAATCATTACCTGTCTACAGGCCGTGAGAAAATGAACTTGAATTTCCAAACATAAATCAATGTGTTTGATATAACGCAAAAAGAAACACTACGTTCATTAAATTTACTGTATAGCACTCTAGCGTAAGTCTGCAAACTGAATAAGGCTCTACATTATATAAGTATTATATAAGTGTAATACTAAATATTGTATTAAATAGTACATGTATGTGTATTACGTTATTTACATGTAAATTTACTTGTATATAAATATATACCCTCTTTCCAGTCTCCGTTATATCTTTAATCACAAAACCCTAAGTAGATTGATCACAGTCCCGGTTATACTCATACTCTCTGAGTAAGCTCATCTCATGTTCTTTGTTTTTACGACGTTGTCTCTGGATCTTCAAAAACTCTTCAGTAGGTGGCGCTACAATCGCTATTATCCCCATTAACACAGCCCAAGCCTGAGTTAAACCTATCCAAATCTTAAATTGAGTCTCGTCGAGGACGGGGAAGCTCAACACGATGCCAGGTATGATAAAAGTGAATAAGACAGTAATGCTGCCCCCGCTGATGTAGGCGATCTTTTTCTCTCGACGGAAGGCGGCTGCCATTTGATCAAATGACGGTTTCTTGTCGTATTCCTGTCCCCTGAGCTCATCTCGATAATTCTGTTCCCATGGATTTAGTGGGTTATCGATACCGTATATTTTCTGCCATTCCGCATCAGCGTCGGCTTTTGTTTTTATTTTATGCGTAAGTGCAGATACTACTACACATACAATTAAGCCGACACCCAAACTGCAACAACTTCCAGCCAGAATAGAGTATTCCTGTGACGTGTTCACAACGAAGTTACTGAGACCTCCGTCATACATGGTCGCTGATATCATTGTGGCAGCTATACCAGACAGCAAACCGGATATACTTCCTACAAAGAGAAATCAAACTCTTTATTTGTGGCTACTAATGTGGTAGCTATACCAGTCAGCAAACCGGATATACCAACTATTATGACAAAATAATATCAGCTATACGGACTTCAGCCCTGATATACCTTCTACAGTACAAGACGAGCACAGCTTCACAGTGTACATCATTGTGAAGGATTATTCTTCCAGAGAAAATATCCAAACATCAAACCAATTCAACATATTTCATTTCTTAAAACCATGCATATCTATATTGTAAACTTCAATTCAAGAGCTAATGTGTCGCCCTCTTTCTTATCAATTTACTAGTGAATATCAAATGTAACCAAGTTTGAAGTATTATCTATCTTTTCAGTAATACAAACCTTTAGTAATTTAGATTATCAGATAAATGTTTTAGTCGATGGCTGAGCAAGGTCATAAAAACTGTACGAGATAAAAATGTGCTGGTCCCGTTCCTTGTTTTCAGATATCTTAACCGCAATGGCATTTCTGTGTTTTCATTTATGCCTTTTCAAGTAATTGAAATTTACAAGGTGCAATATTTTTTTGGCAAATCCATCTTTTACTTTAGTTGGTCTTCATAAAAATGTTTTCTATATTCTCCTGTTATACAGAAGATTTTTGCAACAACCATACGTTACTTTAAATTACAAATTATATTTATTTTTTACTCCACAAAATGACAGAATGTGTTTGACTCACTCAAGCTAAGGACACCTTTACATCAAACACGCTAAATATATCTTGCATTGCCATAGAGGCCGTCCATACGCAACCGCAATTGTGGAACATACACAGAATGTTTTGTTGGTCTTGCTTTGCTTTTCATTTATCATATTTACCGTAATTACTACCGATACTGTTTCTTGTCACTTTGTTAAAACATAGATTTTCGGGAAGTTATTGCTATTACTCATATTATCTTCAAACAAGAACCAGAAAATAGTGTCACAGACATCTTTGACTGAAAGAAACATAATCAATATAAACTGCAGATTAATCAGACTGCTTTTTATCTGATGAATAATGACTTTCATTCAGTTAGTATGTTATTTACCTGTTGATGTATTCTACCTGTTAATATGTATTCTACCTTTGGTTATGTATTCTACCTGTTAATATGTAGTCTACCTGTGATTATTATTCTACCTGTTAATATGTATTCTATCTGTTATTATGTATTCTACCTGTTATTATGTAGTCTACCTGTGAATATGTATTCTACCTGTTATAATGTATTTTACCTGTAATTATGCCTTCTGATGTTTCCTTTTCCCACATAATGGCTAAGATGATTGCCGGAAAGGCGGGGATGATGACGATACCACCGACTAAGATTATCCAATTCAGGTCGATACCGCTGGAAAATATTATCAGTCCGAAGGGTATTATAGCGATGGCCACCCAAATAATACACCAGTTCTTGAAGTCGATGAGGTAGTCTTGGTACAGCCTGTACGGACCATGAACCGGACACTTATAGGTAGATGTGCTACCGCCAGTCGATGTATTGACTTCTCTTCTTAATATGTCCTCAACACATTGTTTGCAACTTGTGACGATTGGGCACTGACAAACATCAATTTCGTTAGTGCTGGTGTCGGTAACCTGCTTGGAGGCCTTACCACACAGCACACAGTGGGCTTGTTCCAGGTTTCTCCTGTGGTTATAGACAAATGTATAATGACGTTAAAATTAAGCACCCTTCTTTATATAAATGTTTAACGAGCACGTGGAGAAAACCTGAAAGTGTGAGTAAATGTAAATGATATGATAATTTTCTTTATTTCACTGCAGAAAATATAAATCGTTTCACACTTTGTGTTAAATGTTAAATGATGATAAACGTCACAAACTTTGTGGTTGATCGATATGAAGGCAACATCAGAATGAAGCTAGAAAAGCGCTCAACTGAATGATTAAAGATGGGTTCACGTTGACTCCTTGCACTAATTTAATAACAATAAGTGTAAGTTTTCAACTGTACAATTAGTTGTTATGTATTTACTAAACTAATATAAAATCGATTTTTTTTATACCTCCTTACTTTTTATTTATTTTTTCTTTTTAATCTATTTTTGATTGGGCTTTGTCTTTTTGTATTGATACATTCGTACATATTTTTTATATTGTTTTTTTATCACATGGGTTGAAAAACAATATTTGCAAATAACGCAATCAAGAAAAATGATACCGTTTATATGAAATTTTAGTTTTCTTAATATACATAATGGTTACAAATTGCAAATATTTTCTCATTGTGATGTTTTTTATCATTGAACCTTTATTTCGAAGCGATTTACAACAGTGTCCTGACATTAAGGAACATTTTTACAACCAATTTCAACGTTTGTGGTCAAATAAAGTTAATACGACGGTGTGATAAGTAATAATGGAATATATCACTCGGAATATAAAATAGTCCACACAATCAAGACATCAAACCTTCGGCGTCGTTTATTTTACTCAGTAAAAAAAAAAAAAAAAAAAAAACACTCGCTACGGTTACTTATATATAAATATTGATAATGTGTAAGTACTCCAATTTCCTCTTTCCTTTATATCATTATAGGTTTTTGTTTCAATATAAATTATACCAATTCAATTGCAGCATTAATTTATGAGGACTTCAATGTCTACCAAGTTTCCTCTGAAAGTATCAAAGCATTTATCAAAACGGGAAAAAAAAATGCAATGCTGATTTCAAATATTATTAAAAGTATTCTTTGCAAAGTAGCAAATCAGAAGAAGTACATAATAAATTCGTCCATATCGTTGTTATTGTATACAAATTGGAACAAACATACCTGGAGGACCGGAAGAAGGTCTGGTAACTGTCCTAAACAATTATGTAGGACTTACCGCAAGGAACGTTTGTACCTCTGGTAACTGTCCTAAATAAAGATGCAGGAATTACCGCAAGGGACGTATGTTGCTCTGGTAACTGTCCTAAATATTGATGCTGGGCCTACGGCAAGGGGCATATGTAACTCTGGTAACTGTCATAAACAATGATGCTGGACATACCGCAACAGATGACTCACCGGAAGGGCCGGACGTAGATCTGGTAGATGTCGTAAACAATGATGGACGAGATGGCCATCACCTCTCCTGACCCAGTCGACATAAGTGCCATACAAACCATACTCAAGATCATGATCCCTCCGGCTGGTCCTAGAACTTTCTCGGCGATCAAAGGTGACACCAGCCCTGTTGATAATAGGATTATGCGTCACAAACCATTCATTTCAAGTATATCGTAGCGTGAACCACTAGCTCTCGCCTACACGGACTGCCAATAGTTCATGGACTTGTATAGAAAAGTGTTGCAGGGAAATGAAAGAAGGTTATATTTTGCTCAAAGCAAATCAGGTTTTGTTTTTTTAAACAACTTGTTATTTTATACTTCTACTTTTTTCACAATGTATATTTGGTTTACGTTTAGATCATTATACTTTAGTCTGTGTTTTGTATATGATGAGCTGACATGACACCCAGACCCTGTACCGCAAAGGTATTGTCGAAATTCCCTACAGCGGAGTATTATTTAAATATTAATCATTAATCCTGATAGAAGACAGCAATGAAATGACAAAGTCTGGTATCTACCTTGATCGATTTGGCCAGAAGTCAGTAGATGGGTTCTGTTTTCGGCACTTAGAGTTAGGTAAGCCAATCCAGTGGTATTCCCCAAAGCGGAGGGAATCGCTATCCATATTAGACCAGCCAAGATAAATCCCCAAACTCCCTGCCTTGGTTTGGCAGCGATTCTGTTCTGCCACGCTGATTGATTACAGTAGGTCAAAGAACATGCAATAATAAATCCTACTATACCATACACTATACCACCAGCAGATCGGAAAGACATCAAATTGTTGTCGCCCGATCCCTCAATACAAGAAACGATATTATACATTTTGGAAATGTCACCTAAATTAGGAAATGCACTGGTATTAGTATAGAGAACTGTTGTAAAGAAAACAGTTAATACTATAAACGTAAAGGACAAGTTGAAATAACACACATAAAATGTAGTTCCGATTCCACCTATCAGCGAGTAGGATCCAAACAAGGCTGCCATAACCAGTAAGGTATATTCTTCTGATACGTTTTCGGTCACTGATTGCATTGTAGTTTTCCCCGCCAGCACTAAGCCTGTTATGGCAACCAAATTGGTGACGAGGGCAAAGCAACAAAACACTATATGTGCCTTCTTACCAAATCTAGCGTTAATAACCTGTGAGGGGAGAACAAGAAAACAAACCGTTAAAAGTGTGTCAAGTACAGTGGAATCAAAATAAAAGAATCTGGTCAAGAAGAACGAACACTGAAAAAATCCATCAAAAACATGTAGCACCAACGACAGTGTTTGTATCCTTTTTTATTTACTTCTTTCTCTATTAGATATTTATTTATTTACTTCATCTTTTTAAATTTATTTATTTTCAAATGGTAATTGCAAATTTTGATAGATTCTAGCTAAAAAGGAAACAATAAGTTTATTTCTTAACATCGTTTTTTTTCGCAAAAACACGCCAACTAAAACTTTTCATGCATTCACAATAGTTTTGACAATATTTATGATACATTTACAACATAATCAATTTCAAATTCTGTAAAGCATTGCCCGAAAACATACTGTATAGTAATACTAGGTGTGTTATAAAACTGTTCTTGACTTGTACACGGTAGCACGTTCTCTGTACCTGTAGGTAGGTTTTAGCCCCAGGAGCTCGTGTCTTGAAATGCACTGAGAAAATCGGGAACAGGAATATATTGATTAACCATCCGACAGAATACCAGAATGTCCCTGAAACTCCCAGCTGAAAAAAACATCTACAAGATCATGAAATTCATTTTGCGTACATATTTTGTGGAATGTTCCATTATTTTTTAAATGAATAGTATTCTTACTCTGATGAAAGATGTATTGTACTACGTTTTTGTTCAACTTAAGTTTAGAATTATTTAAAAGTACAGCTTGCCTTCGTTACAAATGTTGCACACTGAAGAATATCGGCGGGCCAGAACACCTGTGCTGCTACTGTGACGGCCGTCAGACTGATGCTGACATTACCTCCGGCGTCAAACGCCGTGTCCAGGTTGTGTTCATCATGGAATATGTGCTTCCTTATGGCGTTGTGTATCAGGGCAAGAATGATGGAGAACCCGCCAAACCCTAGGAGTATCAACAAGGCTGATTCGTGTTTCTCTAGAACTGTATTCGGCCTAAGTATAGAAAATAAACAATAATAGCTTATATTAAAGGACATATGAGTACTTAGGAGGAACATTGTGAGGAGACCAAACATATGTAGCAAACCTAAATCTGGGATCACACATACACAGTCTCAAACAATACCCAAATCCCATGTTAAGATCTCAGGCGAAACCATATACATGTATGTATAGCTTGCATGCAAAATATTTGTTCGTGACAAGACTTTAAGGAAACCTAAACATAACTCTGCCATAGTGTTCATTTAGGGCGTATTTTTTATCAAACTAAGTCTTGGTAAGTTTTATATTCGATTAATAAGCCAATTGTTATTTTCTGTACCTCTGCCTTAAAATTGTAACTACATGTACGTGGTTTTTTCAGCATGACTTCAGCTTTGTTAAATCAAGTCTGAAAAGAAAACAATTACTTGCGGGGACTTTTGTGAAAAAACTATAAAGAACGAAATAGAAAAAAAATTCAACAACAATTCTCTACGCGTAAAATTTGAACGGGGCTAAACCAGAATTTGATCATTAGACTGGATTGCTATTATATCGATTTTACGGACAAAACTACTTTGTCAACGGCCCAACTGTGCTACGGTTATATCCAAACGAGATGATGGGACGTAACTTCATATACGCAAAATACAGTGTAGTGGGACAGGGCTCCTTAAAACAGTTGATGCATCTCACCTTACTGTATGTACACTTAATTGTACAATGTGTGAGGAAATCATTTACGATACATTACCATCTACAATGATCACTAGTACATATAGGTCTATGTATGAGGTCACAGATATATGCAGTGAGATATGTGAGATAGCAGATCTATATTAATGAAGCACAAGGTTTTGTACCAAAGGCGATACATTAAACAAATACGTGTTGCTCACGAGGGAAAGCGTATATCAGGGAAAGATATGAAAATGAGAATACAGAAACATGTAATACAAACTTTATGGTCTCGTTGGGATCCTCCAGAATAATCGGACAGTCCGAAGTGTTGACCGTGGCTCTCACGACTTGCAGCATACATGTCACTCCACATAGATACAACAGGATCATCTTAGTCATACTGCTTCAATTCACAATATTGTACAACGTGATTAGTCCTTCTGTAGGATCTTGAACTATTAGGGTACAATATCAGTTAGTCTACTGTATCTGTCATTACCTACATGTATCATAGTAAAACATCAGTTAGTCTACTGTATATATCATTACCTATTATAGAATAACATAATTGAGTCTATTGTATCTATCATAGAACAACATCAGCTAGTCTACTGTATCTATCATTATCTATCATGGTACAATATCAGTTAGTCTACTGTATCTGTCATTACCTATTATAGTACAACATCAGTTAGTCTACTATATCTGTCATTACCTATTATAGAATAACAAAATTGAGTCTACTGTATCTATCATTATCTATCATGGTACAACATTTGTTAGTCTACTGTATCTATCATTACCTATCATGGTACAACATCAGTTAGTCTACTGTATCTATCATTACCTATTATGGTACAACATCAATTAGTCTACTGTATCTATCATTACCTATTAGGGTACACTATTAATATTCTGCTACATTTTTCATCATATTAGGGTACAAAATTAGTAAGTCTACTACATTTTTCATCACATCATAGTTCAACGTTGACTTGTCTGATACAGTTAGTTCTAAGTACATCTTGCTGTTTACATAAAAATAATTTGTATGCATATACACGACTTTTCATTCTATAAAATCTAATACCTGGTAATTGGTTATGATGACATAGACCTATTATACTATAAAAAATAAACAAAAATCAATAATTGGTAATGATGAAATCACAATATGATCGACAAATTCACTTACTAACATGTAACAGAATATGTGCTGCATCGAATACAAGTGAACAAAATCGCCAACAAATCTTGATTGTTGACGAAAACTGGTAAAGAAACGAAGACAATGACAATTGATTTGACATGCTTTAAACATCCTACAACTGGCCCTCTTGTTACTAAATCTAGCAATAGAAAAATAAAACATAAAATTCTTGAAAATGCTCGAACCTGGTTAAATTGCAACAGACGATCCAAACCACCTTCTGTGCTGATGAAAATCGTCCTGAAATGGATGGTCGTCCACAGAATGGCAGATAACAACTCTCGTGCCAACCAGGCATACGTCACGTGGAAGTCGCAGATTTAAAGAAGATAGGAACATATGCAAAGAGATCAAATCGGGCTAAATATTTGTTAAATACGTTTAATAAATGATGAAAATAAAGATAATCAACCATAACATCAGTACACGTATGATCTGTATCTCTAACATGCATATAATTATATTACGTAGTGTAATTTTTGTAAGTTACATTACTTGTCATTTATTTGCAATACGACAGTAAACCAAACACCGGTTAAATATACAACGTCCTTCCTCAGCACTCACTACAACGCCCTTCCTCAGCACTCACTACAACGCTTTTTCTCAGCACTTTCTACAACGCTTTTTCTCAGCACTTTCTACAACGCTCTTCCACAGCACTCACAACAACGCCCTTCCTCAGCACTCACGAAAACGTCCTTCCTCAGCACTCACAACAACGCTCTTCCTCAGCACTCACTACAACGCCCTTCCTCAGCACTCACAACAACGCTTTTTCTCAGCACTTTCTACAACGCTCTTCCTCAGCACTCACTACAACGTCCTTCCTCAGCACTCACTACAACGCTCTTCCTCAGCACTCACTACAACGCCCTTCCCCAGCACTCACTACAACGTCCTCCCACTTCGTGGGGAAAATATAGACAGCTACGAAATACAGTTATTACCATGATTAGAAATGCAAAAATTATCTTTCAAAATTTCAAAACTCTCTTACTGACAAAAGTATTCTCCCTGGAAAATGGTGGCGAATAGCCAAATCTGTTATTAATTCAAAAAATAAAAATTATACTGATTATCCTTTGGAAATTAATGGTGAATTGAAAGTACATCCTTTAGATAAGTCTGAATCATTTAACTCTTTCTTCACATCTATTTCTACAACTGATAAAACTATTGAAGACGTCCCATCTAATATTCCTCCTTTCCCCCATCAACTATCAAATATTATGATTACTGAGCAAGATGTATGTGACCAGCTCCATCTCATTAATGTAAAGAAGCCCCCAGGTCCGGACTCAATTCACCCTAAATTTATCAAAGGTGTATCTGAATCACTTGTTAAGCCTTTACATATTCTTTTTAAAAAATCTCTGGAATCTGGCTGTTTACCTCAAATCTGGAAAAATGCTAATGTTACTGCTATTTTTAAGGGCAAGGGGGTGAGGAGTGATCCATCTAATTACAGACCTATTTCTATCACACCATTATTTAGTAAAATGCTTGAAAAGATAGTTTTTAAATATCTATTCAATTATCTGTCAACAAACAATATAATTTCTAAAAATCAATCTGGATTTCTCCCTAAAGACTCTACAGTGAACCAGCTATTAACAGTATATGATACAATACTTAAACAACTTGATAGAAGAAAAGAAGCAAGACTAGTTTTTTGCGATATTAGTAAAGCATTTGACAGGGTTTGGCATGATGGACTTGTATATAAATTAAAAAAGTATGGCATTAAAGATAATATGCTTAACTGGCTCTCTAATTACTTAATTGATAGGCAGCAACGTGTAGTAATTGATGGTTTTCAATCTTCCTGGAAGACTTTATCAGCTGGGGTACCACAGGGCTCGGTCCTTGGTCCATATTTATTTCTTATTTATATTAATGACTTAGAAAATGAAATTCAGTCTAATGTTAAATTTTTTGCTGATGATACTTCATTACTTGTGCTAATAGATAATGATAAAATAGCTGCTGCTGAAATTTTAAATAATGATCTTAATAGAATAGCTATGTGGGCAAATAGATGGGGTATACTTTTTAATCCTAACAAAACAG